>PVHY01010433.1:0-51924 GCA_004024945.1 Uropsilus gracilis
ATAGGATAAATGGTCCTATCAAGTCTTCTTACTTGAGAACAAGTTAATAACTATCTTGAAAACATAATGCATGTAATGTATGTATCTGCTTGGCTATATAAAAGTGGAATTTGTCTTTGCAATCTCTTAGACTGCCTATGATTTGCATCACACTAATTTGTTTTAAAGCGTATTCAATAGTAAAATTGTTTTTCTTTCACCTTT
Source organism: Uropsilus gracilis (assembly GCA_004024945.1). Classification (NCBI taxonomy): domain Eukaryota; kingdom Metazoa; phylum Chordata; class Mammalia; order Eulipotyphla; family Talpidae; genus Uropsilus; species Uropsilus gracilis. The sequence goes on from PVHY01010433.1 coordinate 205, forward strand.
GTCTTGGAGAGAGGATTTTTGGTTTGAGAGAAGCATTATATATATATATATATATATATATATATATATATATATATATATACATATATATATATGTGTGTGTGTGTGTGTGTGTGAATAACATATAAAGAATAACATATATATATGTTATTCTTTTATTTTGTGTACACACACACATTGTGTGTTCCATTGTTTTAATCCTTGTTAATATCTTGACAATACAGGATTTCTCACCTCATATGTGGGCACTGTAGTTCTCCCACCACCAAAGCACATCCCCTGTGCTTTTCACCCCCTTCACCCCATTCATATCCCTTACCCCTCCTCTTTACAATGCCTAAGATGTTTTTAGTGGTATTTCCCCAAGACGCCATGAACAATCCCACCATCCCATTAAATCTTCTGCTTCCACCACTAGTCCATTATGCACACTACAGTCAAGAGTGTACTTTCCACAGAGAAATTTAGCATTTCCTCCTAAAACCCCTTACAAGATTTTCTTTGGGCCTAAGGTAAGAAGTTGGTCCATAAAAGCACGATGTGCCCCTAGCACTACATAGAGAAAGAGCTTCTGTGTATTAGCTCATCAACTCCCATAAGATCCTGTGAAGAAAGAACTATTATCCGAGTTTCATGATAATGGAGTAAAGAAAGACTTGCCCACTGTCCTACAGAAGACATGAGGTAAGGTCAGGATTAATAACCAGGAAGTCTACTTGAAGAGTATCTCCACAACTAACCTCTACATTGTACTATGCCAGAGAATCTATAGTTCATTTAACCTACCTATCTTTTCTCACAGAATATAGGTCTTTCTGAGTTTAGGCATACACAACACAAAAGATAGAATTCAGAAAACACTCTGCAGTGCACAACGCAATTATGTCTTTTAGGTAACACAGGGAAAGTACAATATTTTAAGAAATGCATTATAACAAACAAAGAACCACTCAAGAGCATTTGCTATGCTCTCAAAAAATTTAAAATAAGAGTACTTTAAAATGCATCTGTGCGAAGAACAAATAATAACTGATGTTTCTATTTAGAAAAAGAATGAGAGGAAAATTTGCCCAACTGCATAGTAAAATTGTAGATATAGCTAGAGTAATTAAAACATTGTAAATCTGTAAGGAAACTAAAGATAGATGAAATAACATAAAATCTTACATCTCTTACATAAATAAAGGGTGTGATGTGGTAATTTTAAATTAGTGTGAAAGGGATAAACTCCCTTAGTCCACAATCACTTACCAAGAGATCCCCTGTCTTGGTACTGTAACCAGAATGGGCATTTTTCCAAGTCCTGAGACAAAGTGAGACATGAAAATCAGAGCATTTGAAGAAGCAATTCTCAGTCCATTCTTAAATTACAACTCGGAACAACTAATTTCCTTTTTCATAATTGATCTCTCCACAAAAGCAGCATTTTAATGAAGGTTTTCAAAATGAAAAAGTTATGCAAGATTAGTTATAGCATTTTATTAACAAGAAAACTTGTTCCAGCTTTTCTGTATTTCTTAACTTTTAGGAACATTTTATGGCAAGACATGAAGATAACTTTCATGAAAACAGAGATGTGCTCTGATGAAAGGAGAAAATCTAAAATTTATAGTAACTGATTACATTTGAAGACCATCTCAGTGACTTTAAAGTTGAAATTTGTTTCACTTCCTATGAACCAGAATTCCCAACTTTCTCAGTTCCTGAAATCCTAACATCAGTACATTTTTCATAGTATTTCTAACAAAATACCTCCATTTAATAAGCAATTTACTTAATAAATAGCTATAGCCTAACAAGTCTGTAACAATCTGAAAAAATGGATTCAAAGAAAAATTTCTAATTTTAGTTATAAATAATCATAACAACTTGAGAGACTGTATGTGCTTATTAATCATCATATTTCCAAACTGGACTTTATCATCCACCCATTCATTTCCTGTTGCAGACTGATTTCTGTGAGGTACTTGCTTCTTTCAACTAATGTACCGAAGAGAGTATCTGGCACAAAATAAAAGTGCTCCAACAAGTATTTACTAATGATTCAGCAGAAACACAGAGAGCTGTGTTTCCATCCAAGCTTTGCTATAGACTGACTATATAACTTTAGATTTAACCTCTGTGGGTCTCCATTTTTATTTTTGCAGAACAGAAATAATACAAATGAATGAATCTCTGGATTGTTTTGCTGATTAAATGATCAATTAAATAATCAGCATGGCATCTAATACTTTAACTGCTTAATAAATGGTATTTTTAATAACCTTATCCTCTAGTTTTCTTTTTTTTTCCATCTATAAGGAAATTTTTTAATCTGGAAACAATATGAACTATAGTCAAAATACCAATGGGAAGAAAGGGACTAAAATTGGATCTGTGGGTTTTCCTTGAATATCTCTTCAAGATGAGAATGGTCAAAAGAGAATGAAAAACTTAGTTCAAGGGAGATTTCTGCCTCCTAGCAACTTTTTGCTCACTGAAATTCTCTGATCCTGTTTCCCTTCCTAGTAAGTTAGTGGAAAATAACAATACTGTCAAAGACTCTCACAAGGAAAAGTAGTAGAGTCTCCTTCATCTACATGTGGAGAGGAGCCTGGGCATGCTTTCCTGGTGGAACCCTGGCCCAAAGTTGAAAATGAAAGGGAGTTTCTAACCACCATAAATTACAGTGTATATGAAAGCAGGATGGGCGTGGGAGAGAGCTAATTGCTAATGTTAATATCTCACGGGGGTTGAAATAAGTTATATAAAACTTGACTAAGTTAACAACCTTAGTTTACACTGAAACAAGAAACCACTATAAGTATTTTCACAGAGAAAATAATTTAACACCAAGTACAGAACGAAACTCACAAAACAGTTTGAGAGGCTGATGGTAGCAAGAGTGGAAATGTCTGAAGGACAAGGATTTCAGGAAAACCCCGCTGCTGAATCACAGGTGGACAACGACACCTGTGACAAAGCCCCATGGCCTCTTTCAGCTGAAATCCCTAGGATGCTCCCCATTGTTGGAGACATGATGATTTCTCTTCCACCTTCCACACATCACATGAGAAACTCTCATTGATTGGAACATAAACTTGAATCCTGCTGGCTAGAAAAATAGAGAAAAAGAAGTTTCCAAGGCATCTGACTTCTACAATACTGAAGAGAATGTAGAATTCAGGAATGTTAATGAGAAGCCAATATCAAAGACTAGCAGATCAGGGATAGGAAGAACACGTCCAGATAACTAAAACAAGAGTGTCAAATAAGGAAACCCCAAGGCAGTTTGAAGATGAAGGACACTCCTAAAACTAGTCTCCAAGAATGTGCTGACTGATCCACAGGCTTATCTTCTCTCTAAGAAAAGAGCTGGGGTAGTCAGAGCAGAGTATGGTATAGGTAGGTGATGGGTTTCCCAAAAATTGTGTACAAGTCATCTTCCTTGGTCAACTTTCCAGAAATTAAGGCAGCTCCAGTGTTAACATGAATCTCTCTGAGGCCCTAGTCCCAAGGTCAAATACCTTGGAGCCACAGTTAAAATTTATCCCACTTTAAGCATTAGCAAATACAGTCCTTTCTGAGACTCTCTGTAACATCAATAATATGTGGAAGAAAAGGGGAAAAAAAGTCTTTACATTTCCTCCATTTTATACATAGCCACAGATATCCCTGTATGACAAAACTTCACTAAAATCTTAGTTAAATTCCATTTGATGGGTTTGAAATGCCTCAACCATCATTGTATATTTAAAGTTCTTGTTCCTTTTTTCAGGAACAATAAATTCTAACAGTGAGCTTTTATTCTCAAGAAAATCACACCAAGATTTGTATACATCTGTTCTCAGAAAGATAAATTTTCTATTGTTGTAGCAAATGGAATATATGTTTGCAAAGTTCCTCTGAGAATCTTAGTTCAAAAATCCTGCCAGTTTATTTTCCAATGTCTGCCTCAAAAAAAAAAAAAATGGAGCTGTTTATTGAACTCAACTTATTATTTCTGTCCTCAGGGATAATAAAAAGAATGACAAACCATTTACTTTGAATTGTCCTTACAGGTTAGATAGGTTTGTCTGTGGGTGTTGTTGCACAAATGTGGGGAGGAAAAAACCTGCTAACAGTTTTGGAAGAATTTGCCTCACATGCAGTGGACTGAAGCTAATATGATTATATCTAAGTGTTGTGTAATACTATTTTGAATAGAGAATCAAAATGCAGTAGAATAATTCTAAGTGACTTCTAGGCCTCTTGATGTCCTGAAATTTCTGCACCACTGCTTAACGTGAAAGAACCAAAATGAGATATAGTTAATATGAGGGACTTAGCAGTGACTTAGCAAATTCCTAACGCATCTACTAGCTGTACAGATGCCTTATATTCAACTTTCCACTGGCAACAGATGTCTTAAGTAGGCCCTGTTACAGGGACAGGAAATAGGATAAATTGCAGCAGAAAACAAAAAGGCACAGGTATTCAAAGATGAGAGCAAGCTAATGGACTGCAGTTATTCCAGCACTGCTCCTTATAATGATCTGGGAGTGCAGATATCCCAGATATCCTCTATCAGCAACAGTTAACATTCATTTCCAGACACTGTGATGCATTTATAATCCTTTAAAGAAGCCTGGGCTTCAAGTATTACCATTGTCATCTCACAGCCAAGAAAATTGCAACACTGAGCGATTAAGTATCCTGCCCTCACAAGGAGTGATGACTGGCAACAGCACCAGGCAATTTGACTGCAGAGGCTAGACTTGCAATTCTTTGGATGTTTGTCCTAAACTGGCAAGCCAGAATATGCCCATCCCTGAGTACTCTACCAATCATTTACCAATTCAAATCTCCCAACTGTTGTCCAAGGTACTTGGTAAGAACTGGTGGGAGGTCAGTAGAATGCAGATTTCAAAAGAAATGTGATTACCATTCATTAGCTGTGAAAGATATAAGGATGTGTGACCTGGCTCCATAAACTATTCATTAGTTAGACCACTATTTTTTTCTTTGGTTGCACCCATAAATTGTCATTGGTTCATTTCATCACAAGTAGAATCTGAACATATAGAACAAAGGAGCTAGGGGTTAAACCAGACTGCATAATGGAATCTGCCATGTCCTATGCAGTGTTTTTTTGTGTTAATCTGCGCTCTGAAAATCACCAGTAGATTCAAGAAAAAAGTAAAATATTCAACTATCCGGATGGATCAGACAAAATACAAGGGAAAGTACAAGTCTTAGTTGGTCTGGGATACAGTCTTGGTTTCCTTGTATGGTCCCAGGGGAATTATCAATAGCACTCACTTTCATTTCCAACTCTTCCAGTGCTTACTGTAAAAATGATGATCTGATCACAGAAGACATTGATTGAAAGCAGGAGTCTTAAGTTCCTGGCTTCTCTGGGGAAGGTAAGGGAGAGGAAGACAGAGAGGAGAAAGAGAGAGAAAGAGAGAAAGAGAGAGAGTAGCTACATCTTCTAGAAATTAGTCCAATTTCCTTGGCTATTCAAAGAAAAGCAAGAAACCCTGACAACTACAATTGTCATTGTAGACATTTGTAGATGGAGACTATGCGCCCATTTTCCCTTCTAATTTTCTTACAGTAACATTCGGGCTAAGCATAAACCTTTCAGAAACAAGGTTATCATTTTAAAAAATGCTCCCAGAGTTAATCTTTTCAAAACAGACACATAATAACAGACACAAAACAGACATTAAAAGCAGGTCACCTGAAGAAATTAAGAAAGTTTTGATGGACAGGATCAAATACTAATAACAACTGAACCATGAATCCAATTCATTGGTCTCAGGTTCTGACTGTCATTACAGGTGGATAGAAGGGCAAGGAAGAGCAAACCATGTGCCAATGCTCTCATTGTTTCTGTAAATAATAGTAACAGTCATTTTCACTTTCCACAGTCACTTTTCTCTGACATACTGTGCCTTGAAAGGTCTGCAGTTTAAAGTATTATTTAAGACCTTATTAGTTTTGTAAAGTAATAGCAAAATGTTATAGTAGTTAAGAAGCAAAAGACTGATAGAGAACTATACAAATTAAGAAAGACCTGACTGCTAGAGAAAGTCAGAAAAAAAAATCTAAGTATTTCCTGCTTCAATCTTCTTATCCAGACACAAATCTCAGTCTACTACTTCATTTACTTTTCTGGTGTAGTTATCAGCTTGATGTGACTCCTCCAACCCCTTCTCACCTTTCAACAAAATGCACAAAGAAAATATACCTGGAATGACCACACACACACACACACACACACAAAATCTGGCCTCTATTCCAGCATCAACTTGGAGGAGGTGATAAACATCCATGTGAATGTCCAACAGAAATAATTTGCCTGCTTTTCTAGGCACAAGGTAATAAAATGTACATAAAAAGCTTTCCGTTTGTGATTCTGGCAAGTGAGTGGTGATGTCAAACTCTGAAGGATACATAAAAATTGTATTTATTTCAATTTAATGACTCTCAGATCTGGACTAAGGCAGCCAAGAGTAAGAGGAAATGCTGAATCCAGCAATATGAGCCACATGACTAAGACACCTGGGACTCTGGAATGCTCACAACCTGAATTTACCTACCTGGTGCTGAGTCCAGCAACCTGTAATTTTATTTACCTCTACTTGATTAACTCTTCACCTTACCCTCTGGTAAATTTACGGTGGAGCTTTCCCACAGAGGTCTGAACCCTGGATCATCATCTTATGGGATGCTTTGTGGAAAAGAAGCCAGAAACTTGACTTTGACAGAAAATCTCTGAAAAACTGGAGTTGGAACCCTGTACTTCCTTTATCTCCTAGATTCCATAAGGAAGTGTCTTTCCTTTCACCTTCAGACTAAATGTAAGTTTCTTGACTCACCAGAACTCTTTCTTCATATCCTCACTAGAAAGCATCATGGGTCTTCTTCTACCCAGGTAGCTGGGATTACAGCTGTTTTAGGGGATTAGGTCTCGCTATGTTGCCCGGGCAGATTTCAAATCCGCGGATTTGAAAAGCAAATCCCAGTGCCAGCCGTTCTCCATAGGCTTGCGTTTAAAGGCACTCACCACTGTGCCTGACTCAGGTCTTCTTTCTTCGGATTAGCACTGAACATACATTCTCCCTCACTTGTCCAAATTATTTTGTTTCTATAGTAACTGGGAATAAGTGGTTTCTGTTAGGGCACTCCCACTCTCAAGTCAAATATGAAGGACCAAAAGCACATGGAAACATGACTGGTAGTTTCTCCATTCTAGAGCTCTACCAGTCTATGTTTTCTAGCTTTCATGTGAGAAGCTCCATTAGTCTCCAACCATACTTGCAGATCATCCTCACTCCTTCAGACTTCTAAGGATTTGTGAAGGAATTAAATATGCCTGTATTTTGATATACTGTTATCCTCCATTTCAAAATAGAAGCACTTTCTATTCACTTTGGTTCTGACAGGTTAGAAACTGTAAGACAAATTTGTAGCCTAACTCTTAATTGGACTAAACCCTAGGACTTATCTTTTATTCCCTCATTGTGCCAGTGATCACCATCTTTTCATAAAAAACAAAAGTGTAAATAATTTACTCCCATATTAAACAAGGAAATACTTAATGGCTCACAAAGGATTTCTTATATGGACATACAATTAATGAAGCTTTCATGAGTATAATATTTAATTTGAGCTACAGTCTTCAGGAAGAAGCAATTTCTCAATATATTATAAGAAATAATTTTGGCTAACAATTGTTTAAAATAATAAACAGAGAAGGGGAAAATGCTATACAATTTGTTTCAGTTTTTGTGAGTTTACAAGTATCTATCATTTCTGAATATAGAGTATATTGGTTCTGAATATAGAATAAATTACTCTAAAGTGTTTTAGCCATGAGCCACAGTCTTAATTGTTTTTGCTTGTATTCAGACTTTGAAGAGCAGGTTTCCTTACAAGTATTCATTCTATAAACTGAATAATTTAAAAAGTCCAAATATTCAAAATTCTGTCAATAAAACTTTACCTTCTACCCTGTACCTATTAACTATCAAGTTGCTGAAATAATTAAGAAAAACAAACAAATGGACAAGAAAAATATAAAACTGCTGAATATATAGAACTGAAACATAGAGCAAGAGAGGGGGAGCAGGGAGAAAATGGGGAGGGGAAGGCAAAAAAGACTGAGATTGTTCACAGGTAACAAGGTGACGGGAGAACCTCCAAGAAGACAATGATGTAATATATGTGTGTGTGTGTTGCATGTGTGTGTGTGTGCGTGTGTGTGTGCAATCAATAAAAAAATAAAGCTAATTAAAAAAGAAAAATAAATAAATATTTTGTTGTTAACCACACTAAAAAAATTTCTGAACTGAAAACCAAGGAAGAAAATCATCTTCTATTCCTACAAGATAAGGAGCATTAGACTTTTGAACAGAAAATGCTTCCAGATCCTTTTAGTTCAAATATAGCAGCTAGCTATCATTCTATGTATTTAGAGTGTGGAAGAAAAATGCACAGGAAAAATACTATGGGAAGAAAAGTAATTTACTCACAAAGGCAGTTTCAAAGAAATCATATTTCAAAAAGTCAGCTCATTTAATAAAAGTATCATACATATTTTTAAAGGTCTGCAAAAATACCAGGTTATGAATTTTATTAGTCTGTCCATGGTACTTTCTTTTTAAAAGTAATGTTTTTAGTGACTACCATATCCAAAAATATCCTGAATTTGTCTGAAGTACCAATATTATAAAAATTAAAGATTTTTTTGAGGATATCAATAACTTATGAGAATACAACATTTCTTTTGTTTTGAGATTACAGCTAAACAGCGACTCTGGATAGTTTGTTTCTCCTAGGATGAGATGTTTTATTCCTTTGTTTATGGTTTGTTTGTTTTTTTTGGTTTTGGGGTGGGGTTTTTTTGTAATTATGTGCTGTGAATCTTTATCTAAATTGGAGTTCTGCCACCAGGTGGATTTGCTTTCATGTTCAAATGTTTTAACAGAGCTTGTGAAAGTACATAGGGTAGGGTGAGGGGCCCCTTGAAACTCCAAGTCTACCTGCTTTAAGTTGGTTTTGCCATCCACCACATAAAAACAAAACCTATTCTAGTATATAAGACCTTCAGTGGAAAGGAACTTTAGGACAAAGTGTGCAATAGAGAGAAAAAAGGTAAAGAATAGATAAAGATAGTTTTCACAGGAAACCCGCAAAGTTACCCATCCCCTTGTGGGTAAATGCCTAGCCAAATAGACTTGGCCCAAAGCAGAATCATTGAAGCACAAAAGCGTGCCACAAGTTTAAGGTGCCTTCTGGTGGGGAACCATAGGGAAAGGCAAAGGGGACAGACAAGTCCAGAAGGGAATAAGCAAAAGCAAACTGAAAGCTGCCATTGTCAACTTCCCCTTGGGTCTCTCCCCACATCTGTTTCAAGTGTCTTTTCCATTTCCCCCAAGTCCCTCGAACCAGCGCAAGGCTGCCGAGAAACAAGCAAGTTTTTTCACATCTCTCTGCTCCACGAGCTGTCTGCAGATCTCACTTGTTTGTCCTTGTTTCTCCTTGTGTCTCCTCTCTGCTCAGCTTCACCCTTACTTGAGTGAGGCGGGGAACCTGAAACCTACACTAGCCCTGGGGGTCATCTAGTCACAGAAGCATGAAGGATTCTGAGTAGCCTTATCTGTGTTCAGTATAAGATGCATTTGAACAGTATTTTCTGTCATAAGCATGGACATAGTAAGTGGAATATTTTCTGTTAAATATCTTTTTTTTTTTTTTGCACAATATGAGTACCCCTCTTTTCACTATAACTGTGACAAGAGAGGGTCTACCTGGTAAAAAATTACACAAACAACACATACCTCTGATTTGAAACCAGGCTCAGCAAATGTGCAGTGGAGAAGCAGAGGCTGAGTGTATATCTGTTGTGAATAACTGCTTTCCAATTTCACCAGGCTATATACACTCCAAGAATTAAAACCACCATATCACACTCTGGAGCTTATTCATTCCTAGTAATTATACCTTCTCCTCAGTAATGGTTTCTTTTTCAATGTGCAGAGAAATAAATTTTTTTAAATATCGAGTTGAATGATCCTTGTGTGTGATATAATCACTGAGTGCTCATTGTGTGAAGGAACTCAACTGGCTTGCCGGAAATCTCAGTGTGACCCTCTAGCTAAGTGGTAAGTACCACAATGTATTAATTATGAGAGGTAAACGCTGCATGTTAATTATATGGTTCCACAGAAGGAAGGTTGCCTTCTCTGCCCAACTTCTTTTATAAAGGGTCAATTTTTTACTTCTGAAATTTGACTTTTTTAGTTTCTGTTTGCTCCTTGATAGTTCTTTTTCCACATAATGAATACTTTGCTGAACCAAGATTTTCTTTCTTTTTTTTTTTTTTTTTGCTAGTTTTGCTTTAGAGTATACTAGTTTTCATGAAAATTTCCTCACAGAACATGATCCTCATGTCTTTCCCTCGGGGATGAATTGCCTTTTTCAAATTGAGTCTGCAAAACATGGGGCTTCTTATTCAACTCCAAGCCCATTATTTAGCAGTAGAAAGGGGTCAGAGTAGATAGTGTAGAAATTCTTGCCAAATAGGTTGTTACTATCACAGTAACAGTCTAATCACAGATGGCACATCTTTCAGCAAGAAGGACCCATCATAACTGGCATTTTATTGTAGGGTACTCAAAGCCACTGTGCATCCCCTCTGCATGAGATAATAATGTTTTAACATGTTACTAAGAAATTGAAGGACTGCAAAGTCTAATACCTTTGGTATGTTAATACTTAAATATTAAATAATAATTGGACTCAAAAAAGCCACCTTTCTAAGAAAAAAATATTTAATTAAAGGGTATCTTTTAAATACCCTTTTTTTTAAAGCCACCTTTCTAAGAAAAAAATATTTAAATTAAAGGGTATCTTTAATTCTGAAAGCAACCAATGGGACTGAACCACGGAGTGAGAGAGGAGGAGGGGAAAGAAGGTAGGGGAGGTGAAGAGCACAAAATCAGGATGGTTAACAAATGTTAGTGAAGTGGCAAAGCCCCGGGGTACACAATAATGGACTAGTGTAATATAAATATACATATATATGCAATTTTTTTTAATTTAAATTAAAATTTAGAAAAAAAGAGAAAAAAAGGGACAGGATTATTAGGGAATGGAGAAAGAAAGTCATCTGCATAATACCAGGCAGGCAGGAGAGCTGCTTCTCCCCAGTAAGGAAATTGTACTGATTCCCTTTTTGTTTCTTAATTTATATATTTTTTTATATATGTGTTTCACATCTTTGTATTCCCTGGGGACCACCCACCATTTTTCTTCCCTCCCTTACCACTTCCTCCCATTTCCACCCCTTCTAACCCCCCCCCACATACTCATCCCTTTTATGGAAATTTCATGTACATGTCTATGGCCTAAATTGTCAACCAGAATAAACTTTATAATAAAAAACAAAAAGGGTATCTTCAATTCTTACTGGTTGAAATCAAATAGGGAGCCAGAGCTGAACTGTGAGTGAGTCCCTGGGGACTTCTGTCAGGTCTCTCATCCACAGGATTGGGTGCAGCAGTCCATAATACTGCTTGTGCTCAAGTTTTCAGGGAACCTTGTAATAAATACTAGGGAAAGGCAGTGAAATTAGCTCCTTCCTGGGAATTTCGCACTTCCAGCACCTTCAATTCCCAGGAAACTCCCACCCCTTCCATCACCCAGGTTCTGTGGGTTTCTCTGGGTTTCATTAGTCATCAGTTACAACAGGACTCGCACCTCTGGTAAAAATTCTGTTTGGAAATTGCTGGGAAAATGCAGGGTTGGGTTGAAGCTTTTGCCTGAGTCTTGTATAAAACTAGCATCTGAAGTCCCACAAAACACCTATCTTTCACAGTCCCCCTGAACACTCTGTTCTTGCCTGAGGGGGAAAGTTCTGTTTGAAGAACCTACTAAGATCAGTGGTAGACTGAAAGTGATGGGTCACTTGCAGCCTGAGGTTCTGGGAAAGCTCTGCTTGTGCAATTGGCTTTGAGCTGATAATTATTGTAGAACCCTCCCCCCCTTGAGAAGGAATAGTACACAGTGTCTTCGTAGGCTACAGCAACAGCAGTCTTGCCTCCCAACCCCTGAGTCCCCATACTATAGGCTGGGATCTCAGGAAACCACCTCATACTGGCCTTAAAGCACCATCTGACTGATGATGAAACTCAGCCTCTACATCACAGAAAGAAACAGAGTTCTTGCTGACACCCTAAGCCTTACTCAACATAAGGTAATGGAAACTTTCAATTCTAATACAAGGTCATTATGTCAGGTCTGAGAATGAACTCTGCTTAGCCTAATCTACACAGCATGATAAGGAAACAGAAGGATTCACTGATTTTATGGATCAAAATAAAACCCTGGAGAAAAAATCCTAATGCAGAAGATCTAAGCAAACTACATGAAGTTGATTTCAAATCAACAAAAATGATGTTCATTGAAATTCAGAGAGCAACTATAGATCAAAGTGAAAAACACAACAAAGACATAGAAAGTATGAAAAAGTTCCTAACAGAAATAAGGGGACTAAAGAACACCATAGTTGAACTAAAAAATATAATAAAGTCGTAACTATAAAACAAGATCAGCAAGCTGGAAGACATGGAGTAAAAGTGTTCTTAAAAGACCAGCAAAAAGAAAAGGAATGAATATAGCATAATTAATGAGACATCATGAAGAGAAATAACATTTGCATCATAGGGGTTTCAAAAGAATAGAGAAAGGACAGAAATCTTTTTTGAAGAAATAATACTTTCTTCAACCTGAGAAAGGAAACAGTATCTGAATTCAGGAAACTCAAAAATTTCAAACAAAATAAACACCAAAAGAGGCACACTGAGTTAAACTACAATTGCAAAATTGAACATAAAGAAAGAAACCCAAAAGTAACGAGAGGAAAGCAATAACAATAATGTTTTTATAAGGGAACCCCATTATATTACCAGTCCTTTCTTAACAGAAAGAAACCTGACAGGACAGACAGGAATTGCGTAATATATTCAAAGTGCAGAAGTAAAAGACTTCCATCCAAGAATAATCTACCCAATTAAGCTATCACTCAAAACTGAATGAGCAATAAAAGCTTTTGCAGAAAAACAGCAGAGTTTTGCTGACAAATAATTCTACTAAGCCAGCTTTGTAAAAAACACTAAATGCACCCCTATAAAATGAAAAAGTAACCCCACCTAGAAGCAACAAGATACAAAAACATGACATGGAAGCAAGCAGGTGAGTAAAATGGTGGTTTGTTAGAAAAAGTTTGAGAGTGACTTGCTTTCAATTTAAATAAATTATAGAAATTTATACATAAAGATAATGATAATCTCAGAACAAAAATACATAGACTAGACAAATAAGAAAATGAAAGTGAAATCTAAACCTAACACAAATGGTAATTTCAAAATAGAACAGTAGAGATGAGCACGAGAATATGGACAAATTATAAAAACATCCAGTAAACAAATATCCAAGTGGCAATAAATACTCATAAATTAAGTTTCCCTAAATGTCAGTGCTCTGAAATCAATCAAAAGACAGAGCGGTGGATGAATTAGAAAACAAAACCTGATTTCTGCTGTGTCCAGGAGACCCAATAAGCTTGAAGATAAACAGAAATTCAAAGCAAAAACAATTCTATAAGCTAATAGTAACCCTAAATTTGGGAGGTAAAAGTTTATGTTTATTTTCTCATAATATAATTATCCAGGCAATCCATGAGCAATCACTAAAATGGGGGAAATGATTAAAATTGCAATTTCCAAAAGAAATATGCAAAACATGTCACTCTCTCATATTTCAGAGACCCCCTACTTTTCCCATTCTAGGAAGTCTTCCATTCAGAATTACAGAAATCTTTAGGTTGGAATATGTATAAATATAAAACTCAACTTTGAACTCCTAACACAGATCAGCAAAACATCTGTTAGTAAATAAAATATCTGCCTATCAACATTGATTAACAACATTAGAGGATATCAAAGTAGTGAAAAATATTGTCTCTGATATAAATAAACCCATAAAAAATGAAAAGAAAAAATATATGTATAAATTATATATAAAATATATATATGCACCCTTGAAGCCATTCAAAGTTGGAATTAATTTTACATTTAGATATAACTGGAAAGAGGAGCTTCATAGGTTCAAATGCTTTCATTAAATATGGACTCTGATAAGAAGTACCTTGGAGCTGGGGGAAGACAAGAAGAGGAGGAGCTTATTTAAGACTGAAAGAAAATCTGTGTGACATTTCATCAAGGAAAAGCATCAACCTCATCCCAGGCATTCATGAAATCTTTCCCCTATTAACAGATAATGTGCATTCCATACTAATAATAAAACTCTTGAAAATTCTTTCATATCACAGTTTTCACTCTAATATTAGATGGGTTATGATTAAATCATGGATATGACAACCAGCTCAGATAATTATTTTCTGAATGTGATGTGACATTTCAGAATTACCTGTAACTAAATAATCCCTAAAAGCAGTGACAATCTTTAATGGACTGCAACTGTTTATTTGCAATATTTATTTATTACAGGCAGAGTACTTCTCCTGCAAGGATCAGAAAGAGCAAGGAAAAGACTGGGCAGGGTTGGGGGTTGATGTTGTGCTTGCCAATTAATCTGAGAGTGGTTTCTGGGTTATATTTTTTAATTTTATTTTTTAATTGGTTGCACACATCATATTTTACATCTTTCTCTACCCCAAAGTTCTCCCATCACCTTGTCACCTGTAAACCTTCATCTTAATCTCTTGTCACCATCCCTCCCACAAATTTATACCCTCCTCCTTTATTGCTTTATGCTTTCATTCCATCATCAGTTAGTTTTAAGTTTTCTTTGTCCTTTTATTTGTTTGTTTTCCCTGTTCTTCTGGCTTATTTTCACTAAAATGATTCCTTCTAGGTCCATCCATGGTATCACAAATGTACGAAATGTGTCTATTTTATTGATGAATAATATCCCATTGCATACATATACCATAACTTTTTGATCCATTCCTTTGTTTGGGGGTATTTAGGTTGTTTTCATATCCTGCTATTGTAAATAATGCTGCAATAAACATCCAAGTACAGGTGCCCTTTCAAGTGACTGTTTTTGTATCCTTTTGGCAGAGTTCCAACAGTGGCATTACTAGATCAAACGGTAGTTCCATTTTCAGTAATTTGAGGGTCCTCCACACACCTTTCTATAGTGGCTAGACCAGTCTGTAATCCCACCAATATTGTGGAGATATTCCTTTTGCTCTACATCCCCCAGTACTTGTTGTTCCTGTCTTTTTGATATGAGACATTCTTATTTGTGTGAGGTTATATCTCATTGTGGTTTTAATTTGCATTTCCCTGATTATCAGTGATATTGAGCATTTTTCATATGCCTATTGGCCATTTACATTTCCTCTTTGTAGAAGCGTTTTTAAGCTCTTCTCCCCAATTTTTTACTGGACCTTTCTCTATGCTTCTGTTGTGTGAGTTCTTTGTGGATCTTTGATATCAGACCCCTGTCAGTTGAGTGCGGTGCAAAAATTTTGTCCATTCTTTTGGGTGTTTTTTTGGTTTACTTACAGTCTTTTTTGCTGTCCAGAAGCTTTTTAGCTTCAGTTAGTCTCAACAGTTTATGTTTTCCTTCATTTTCTTTGTCTTGAAAGGTATTTGTCTTGAAAGGTATTTTTGTGGTATAGGTCATGAAGTGTTTTGCCTATGTTTTCTTCTATTCATTTTATGGTTTAAGGTCTTATGTCCAAGTTTTTATCTATTTTGAGGGGTTTTTTAATGTATAGTGTAAGGAAGTAGGTTAGATTCATTCTTTTGCATGTAGTAGTCCAATTTTCCCAGCACCATCTATTGTAGAGGTTATCTTTGTTCCAGTGCATGTTTATTACCCCTTTGTAAAAAAAATTGGTTGACCATATATTTGTGGTTTTATTACTGTGCATTCAGTTCTGTTCCATTGATTTGTATATCTGATTTTGTTCCAGTACAATGCTGTTTTAATTATTATGACTTTGTAGTATAATTTGAAATCTAGAAGTGTTGTTTTGTTGTTATTTATCTTTTTCTAGTTCCTCGAGGTGAGATATTAGTTTATTTCTGTGGTTATTTTCTTGCTTTTTGATATGGATCTGTATTACTATGTACTTTCTTCTTAATACTACTTTTGCTGCATCCCATACATTCTGTCATCTTTGTATTAGTCTCTATGTATGTTTTGCTTTCTTCTTTGACTTCTCATTTTTAACCAGTGATTTCTCATAGCATGTTGTTCAGTCTTCATGTAGCAGATGATCTCCTTGTTTTCTTTTTGTTGTTGATTTCTAGTCTGATTCTTTTATGATCAGAAAAAAAGTTGGTAATTATTTTGATCTTTGTGTATTCATTAATGTTTGTCTTGTGACTTAATATATGGTTGATTTGGAGAATGATCCATGTGCATTTTAAAAAAGGTATATTCTTTTCCTTGAAGGCACAGTGTCCTGTAGATATTTATTAGATCCATAATGGTCTAAGTCATCTTTTGGGGTTTTGTTTTGTTTTGGTTTTTTCTGAGACTAGGTCTCAGTATTTTTGGTTGTGGAACTGCAGGCTCATGTTGCCAGGTACCACAGACTCAAGCAATCCCCAGCCTCGGCTTCCCAGGTAGCTGGGATTACAGGCATGCACCACCACACCAAGCTATATTTTTTTAGAACTAGGTCTCATATGTGCCCCCAATGGGACTCGAACCGCAATCCCTGGTCCTGGCCATGACTTCCTAGGCTGCCACTTACAGGCATGCACCACCATGCCAGGCCTCTTCCTTTAGAGTTTTTGTGTATTTGTGAAGTCTCTGTCTTGTTGATCTGTCCTTTGGTGAGAATGGAGTGTTAAAGTGACCTACCACATACGTATTTTCACTGATATCTGCGTTTAGTGTAGCTAGTAATGACCTGATAAATTTTGGTGCTCTCTCATATGGTGAATATATGTTAATAATTGTTATATTTTTCTGGTGTATTACCTCCTTCATCATTAAGTGGTATCCTTCCTTGTCCTTTGTTACCTTTTTGAGCTTTAAATCTGCTATATCTGTTATAAGAAGGGTTATCTTTTCTTACTTTTGTGAGCCATTTGCTTGTAGGATTGTTTTCCAGCCCTTTACTTTCAGTCTGTGCTTATCTTTAGATTTTGAGTGTGTTTCCTGGAGGCAGTAGAATATCGGACTTTGTTTTTTGAATCAGTTTGCTACTTTGGTCTTTTAATTGATGGATTTAGGCCATTAACATTTAGAGTGATTATTGATATTTGAGAGTCTGTAGTTGCCATTTTGTTGGTCATTTTGAAGTTCTATTTATTTTCTTACTTCCTGTTTATTTTTCTGTTAGTTTTGATTTTAAGGCATCCCATAAGATTTCTTGGTGTGGAGATTTAGTAGTGGCGAATTTCTGAAGACTTTGCTTGTCTGAAAATGTCTTATTTTTCCTTCCTAAAGGAAGGAGATCTTAGCAGGGTAGAACATTCTAAGCTGGTATTTTTTTTTTGTCTTGGCATTTTTTTAGTAAGTGGCCCTGTCTCTCTTTGCCTGAAGTGTGTCCTCAGAAAAATCTGAATTCAGCCTAATAAGTTTTCCTTTGCATGTTATCAATTCCTTTCCATAGACAGTTTCATTATTCGTTCTTTATCTTAGACATTTGAAAGCTTTACAATAATGTGTCTTGTTGTGGTTTTCCTTTCATTGAAGTAGTTTGGTGTCCTTCTGGCTTGTATATCTATTTTCATTTCCTTCTTCAAGTTTGGGAAATTCTCCATTATATCCTTAAATGTCCCTTCAGTTTCCATGACTCTCTTCTCCTCCTGGGATTACTCTAATATTTCCTTTCTTCAAGGTATCTGAATGACATCTGGGTTTTCCTGCTTTCTTCTTCTGCTGCATTTTTCTCTCTTTTTCTTTGTTGGTTGTTTTTATTTTGATATCTTCAAGGGTAGTAATTCATTCTTTTGATTCATCTAATCTTTTTTCATGACTTTTCTCTGCATTTTTCAGCTCCTCTTTTGATCTTTTTATATACTGGATTTCTTTCAGTTTCTTTTTTAAGGATTCAATCTCATTCTTTAGCTCATCAATTATGTTACTCTTACTGATGTATTCTTTTTTATATTTTTCAACTTCTCTTAATTCTCTGAATGTTTCTGCCATACTGACTTTTACTTATCTTTGAAGGTTTTTGTCATGCTGAGTTTGAATTCTTTGTCTGGCAGATAAGGCTTTTCTTCTATGTCATCATTTTGAGTTTCTGGTGGATCTCTTTTCTTTGATGATGTATTGTTTCCTGGAGGGCTTTACCTGAGTATTTGCATTTTTTCTCCTTCCTGTGATATCCTTTCAGGCTTACTCTACATAGTGGGACACCATGGCTCTTGTATTTGCCAGCATAGTTGTTAAAAAGCTCATACCAGGAGCTGCTTGGTTAAGTTCATAGTTACTAGTTGGTTGTTATAAGGGGTTGGTGTTTTCTTGCAACCTGGGATGCCTGATTGGTCCAGTATCCATTTGCTGTGATGGGAAAAATCAGAGGGCCTTGAATACAGAAATGTCACAGGGACCTACACTTGTCTGCTCCTTATTCACCTGGGACACTGGAAGCTGATATCTGATGACTTCCTTCAGCCTCCTTTAATCATTTAAAAGATAATATTTTCATTTGTTTTGTTTCTACTCACAAATACTAGTATATTTAAAATAGAAATATTTAATATTGCCAGCTACATAGATTTATTTCCCATTGTTATCTATGTCCTTCATTCTCTTTCACTGTATTTCTGAATATAACTGATGCACTAAGAAGTCCCATAATAATACTGTGACTTATCCTACCCCTTGGTATATCACCATAATTCCTTGGAAAATAAAAGTTATAATTTAAGAAGCACAACTCTAATTTACTTTCAGCACTATAATTTCCTAATTAAAGTGCATCTGATTAAAAATACATAACTGAATTTTTGTAGAATTCCAAGTTTAATTGAAATGAACATGGCTCTGGTTGTTTATAAACTAGTCTTCAATGGAGAGAACAAACAGAGATACTTTTGGTCACTGTAAAAGCCATTTTAGGAACGTTGAGCCAGTCTGTTGAACAAAAGAGACTGTCTTTTTAAAAATTCAGACAATTATTTCTTCAATTAATATCTGTCAGAATTAGAAAGAGCACCTTCTAAAAGCATAATTTAATTTCATGGACTGATGCCTTCCTTGGAAGTGCAGCCTTGTATAGTTCATAATTTGTAATAGTCAACTTCTTTATAGGGCCAAAGATTTACATGTTTTAAAAGTTTAACCATTTTATTGTTGTCCTGTTGTAGACATTGCAGAATTATAACTTTAGTCTGCCATAGCACTTGGAAGCTCAGGATTTGACTGTCACTTTGAGCCTGGGCCAGTACTTTATGAAGCTTTGCACAGTATCATAACCAGTGAGGTTTATCTGAGGTACAATTATTGTTAACTGAAACTTTTCCCGGAACTTCATAGAACATTGGATTCATGGGGGGAAAGAATGAGTCATTCTGCTCCACATGATCTTGCAAGAGTTCATTCTTCCAACATCTACAGCTCCACTGGTTCTGTGAGAATGCCTTTCCATTACCCTAACTGTTTTAAATGATTCTTCTCAGCCCACATTCCCTTCTCACATTTGAATTAACAATCAATAGTACCTTTTTTCTTCCTTTTCTTTCCCTTGAGACAATACTTTTGTTGTCTTCCCAGCATTATCTTACCCTTCCTTTAGAACCATATCTTATCTTTAATTTGGGAAGGAAGCCCTTACCCACTCCATATCACAAGGTTGTGTCAAATAACTGTCTCACTCCTATCTCCTTGACCACCAAAGCAAGCATAAGTCTTACACCTGAGCATTCAATGACAGCTACTGATCTTGCTTTACTGACAGGTTTAGATATCTAGAAATCAGTCAGAGCACCTATGAAATCTTTTTTATAATTAAATCAATAGAGGAAAAACTTCTCCATCCACCACTTATAGTGGTGAATTTGAAAATACACAATGATTCTATGTTCATGAGATTATCTCATCTGACAGAACAAAGACAGTGCGCAGAAGGAAGCAGATAAGTAAGATAGCAAGGAGACCAATAAGTTGTTAAATGTTACTACTACATTTACCATGGGTTGTCTACCTTTTCCTTTCCCACACATAATTTCTATCAATCAATGTATCTTTCTTTGTGTGTTACTTAAACTACTTTAAATTTTCAGATGGAAAGTGTTCTGAATAACATATACCTCATCTTGCTTAATTTGCCATGTGTTATCTGGTAACAATTACTATGATTCTGCTCAGAAATAGGAAGACATGAAACTCATCTCTTAGTCAATGATGGCAATTTTTCTAATACAAAAGATAACATCACTTATCTTTTGTAATCTAAAGCCAAATATCTGGCTTTTGAGTACCTATATATTTTAATGGGAAGGGCAATATACGATATTTTCAAACAAATTAGTTAGAAGATTTAATTTACTTTTCTGACAATCTGGGGAGGGAGAGCATAAAAAAACTAAGAATGACAATGATAAATGCAGGTCTAGTAAAAAAACTATTGATCAAAACAATGAATAAGCTGCATTTATTAAACAAAAAAATCATAAAATGCAAAAAAATTGTATAAGTAAAACTCTTCTATAAAACATTTTACAATACAAGAAATCAAAGAGCAATTATAGATTCTTAGCAATGAGGCAAAGAACTATGGTTCTAATAAAGAAAATTTTATGGGGAGAAGAAATTATTAAATACAATAGTTATATAGGAAGAAAATTATACACATACTAAGAAAATTTAAATAGAAAAGAACATCATTAGAGAAATATCAAAGTTGATGAATTTTTGAGAATCCCTCCTTTTTCATTGTTTCATAGTATTCCATTTAGCATATAGTATATGAGGTGTTTTTCCCATTGCCCTTTGCATGCCTCCTTCTTTAGTCATTGCCTAAAGTTGAGGAATTTTTTTAAAAGGGAATTAATGCACCTAATTTGCTTCTCTTTATATACCTACCAAGTGGCAGGATCAAAATGACTCCAAAGACTATACTTTAACAAACTTCATTATATCTCCTCTACCACACTCAGCAAGAAAAATGCCACACTTATACAAAACATTCATCAAAAAGTTGAATCAAGGTACTTAGTGACTTAAAAAAGAATGTATCCTCCATCACAATATAAAGAGAAAAAATTACAATGGAAAAGAGAGACTTGCAAGAATAAATGCATCAAATCTTCAAGGGATAGATAGTTCTTGTGGATTTTAAACTGATCCAGAAATAAAATAAATAGTAAAATATTTTTTGGTTTAGTGTTCTTTTTTACTAACTATACCCACAATCAGAAGAATACATGAATCCTAAATAACAACAATCTATCAAGTGAGCACCTGTGTAACCACCAGTCAGCAAAAGATTAAACCATTTCCCAGGCCCCTGATGCCCTCTGTGGGAAGCTTACTATCAAGATCTCTTTGCTCTCCCAGGAAGGTAAATATCCTAACTGTTGTTAAAAGCTTCCTTGCTTTCATTTTTGGTTTTAACAAATAGGAACATCCTAACATGATATGGTTTAATTTTTCATTCTTGAAAACTGTATGTAAAATATATTCTTTAGTGGTTGGATTATTTCATTCCATATTTTTTTGTAAAATTAATTTATGCTGTTGCACAATGTATGGTGCCTTCACTTTTCTTGATTATTGCAAAAATGCAGCTGTATGAAAAGTGTGAAATTTAGATATTCTGTTAGCTCTTGCTAGATTTCAATTGAGTTTTGACCTATTGCAAAAAAAGGCTGCTAGGAAATCTTTGTACACATTACTTGGTATATGGGCATCCCTTTCTCTAGGATGCACTGCTAAGAGTAAAACTAGTAAGTAAAATGTTCTCTCCCCTTCTTCAGCTTTTAACTCTTTGAAATCTTCTGATGAGTAGAATCAGTGATTGTTGCTATATTTTGGATACATATTTTCTGTAATATAAATGCATCTATCTTACTAAGATATCTCTGTCTCCTTGTTAATAATGATATTATTCTATATTATCTTTCAAAAGTCTGCAATTTTCTATTCTATTCAAGTTTATAGGCCTCTACTGATTCTGTGAAAGGAGGGAGTTGTATTCAATTTTATTATTTTCCAGGCAGATGTGTACTGCTCCAGCACCATTTATTGAAGGGCCTTTGAAGGTATTATGTATGCATATATGCATATGTCAATTTCTTTTTTCTTTATTTTATGTCTTGTCCTGCATTAAAACACTCTTAATTACTGTCATAGTGTAATAAATCTTAAAAATTGATAAATAAAACCCTCCCACTTGTCCAAACTTTTTTGTAATTTTAAACTTTCATATAAATTGGAATTTTTATTAGAATTACAATAAATTTATAAACCAATTCAGAATTGAGACACTTGTTACAAACTTGCCTCAGAGGCATCTACCGCTTTTTTGAAAAATGATTTTGTGGGGGAAAAAACTGTTCTCTATTTAATCTTACAGCTTAAAAAGTCTCCATCAAAAAGTATATGAATTTGCATCTTGATATATTGCGATTTTGTGCTTCTCAGATGCATGATTCATAAAAAGGATAGGTGGGATTTTACACAGCTCTTCTAATATTTGGCACTTTAATAATATTCATCAAGTCTAGAATGAATTATTTTTATGTAATAAGATTTTGGTGAACTTTTCTTGATTGTTGCTTTTGTGAAAAGAAACTGCTTATGTACTAAATTCTGTAAAACATATTTAATCCTCTGAATTTAGAAATGTGTATATGCTTATGCATACACATATCTATTACATAAAATTGACAGTTTAAGGGAATAGTTGTTCTAAAGATTCAAAATGTACTCCTTAAGTAACACAGAAATCTATAACCTTCATTAATATATTTTGATTTTCTGTATAATTGTAACCTGCTCAAAATACATGATTTGAAAAGCATATAGAAATACAAAATTTTGAATATCACTCAAAATGACTTCAACAAAATTAACAATAATATTGTTAACTGAATTTCTTTTTTGGTTCTATGTAAAACCATACAGCATTCTCTTATATATCTTAAAATCATATAAAAAGCTATTTCAGTAACTTGCATCAGAGATCCCTTGATAACTTTAAGGATAATTTTATTTCATATTTTCAAAGAACAAGCAATTTCAATTTTGTATAATTTTCTTTGGAGTGCAGGAAAAGATGAAAGACTATCCAATTTATTTTCTGAAACTAGAAAAACATTGGAGCCAAAATGTGACAATCAGCACAAGTAAACAAATAGAAACAAAACTCATTTAGAATGTAGAGGGAAATTTTATAAATGAAATACCAGAAAATAGATTTAGACAACATATTAAAAGACCAGCCCAATATGATCAAGTGGAGTTCATCTCAGGGATGTGACCAAGACTTAAAATTAGGAAATTTATGACAATATTTCAAGTGAACTGGGAAAACAAGAACAAGAAGGGAGGTCAGATCTGCTAGACTCCCAACAGGAACAATGAACAGAAAGTCAGTCCTTGTTTCCAAGGGATAAAAAATAGCTGGAAACTCACAAAGTTCCATTTGGGGTAACCTTCAACCCAGTCTCCCCTCCACCATCTACAATACTGGAGATCAAGCTGAAAAATCAAGTTTTACAAAGCTGAACAGAGGGAATCCAAGGGAAATATTCTGAGGTAAATGCCATATCTAAATTATCTCTTCTCATTTAGAGATAGGAAACAGAAAATATAAAATACAATACTCTGTGAAAGGAAATAAATGAAGTGTTAGCTAGGAATAACATAGTTTAATGGAGTCAAAAATATGACTTATGAAATAAAGGATTAAAAGGGAAAAGGAACAAATTAGAAAAGAAAAAAGGAAGAAACCTTTGGTTTATCATTCCTTTTTAGAAATTGAGTATAGCAGATCTGACTTCCCCTTTTATTCTTGACATATATTCTGTATTTCCTAATTTTAAATAAAGAAATTAGTTCTTATTAAATTTCATTAATAAATTATGATCACATATTTGGTATATATTGTAAGAAATTTGCTATTTGCATGTGAAGAAGGTATGACTACATATGAAATAAATATAAATAAAACATGACATGTTTTCTTGATTCCTAAAACATGTATTCTAAAAAGTCATTGATGCAATTAGCTTCATGGTTTCAATAACAGCTTTTCAGGAAAAACTTTATAGTTAATGTCGAGAAAAACTTTGCTGAGGAAAGCAGAAGATACATTGTTACATATAAAATTTTCTTACTTTGTACACAAAACTTGATCTCAATCTTTTTATTTAGAGAATAAAAATCTTGTCAATCACGTTGGCCACAGAGAGTGAATAAGCATCAAGGCGCACTGCTATTCTTCATTCTGATCAGGAGATCAAATCTTTTGGTTCCTTTGTGATCACTAGTGTAACTTCAAGGAAAATTAAAGAATACAGGAGTTTAAATTCCATTTCCAAATTCATTAAAGGTATAGCTTGGGTTTTTTTAAGGGAAGAACAGTACAGAATACTAAAAAAGCATCCTTTGCAATTCTGATGGAATATTTTGACAGTTGATGTTTGATACTTTAAATGACTGACATCCTGGAAAATTCCAGGATCTATTTTTTTTCCACTTTACATAATTCCCCACTTTACACAATTTATATAATTGAAAAATGAAATTTATACAGTTAAGTATACAAGGTAATATTTGATATATTGTGCATTGATTACCACAATCAGATTCTAATTAACATATCTATTTAACACAGTACTCTGTGTGTGTTTGTGTGTGTGTGTGTGTGTGTGTGTGTGTGTGTCTGTATGAGAGAGGAAGTGGAAGGAGTGGAGTAGGAGGGGGGAGAAAGAAGGGAAAAGAGGACAAAACCTTAAGATCTTTGCAAAGTTCAAATGTTTTTGAGGTGATACTTTCTACTCTCTTTAATGACATTAGGGGGCATGACAGATTGCCTACTGTATGAATAATAACTTCCAATTTCAGTTTTTCACTCCACTGTAATAGTTTGTAGTATGTTTTTCTAGTAAATTTTAAAGGCTTGAGATGCTACCAAAGAATAATATTCAACAGACATGATAATTGATCAACAAGTTATCCATGGACATCACGTGATTTCCCATTGGGTAGATAATGACAGCCACATCTGCAATCACTTCCTTGCTCTATCACAGCAAAAAATATTTGGCTTAAACTGTAATACACAAGCTGCTTCCAGAAATTTGGACAAGGCATGCATCTTTAAATGTAGAACTTTCAGAAGCAGAGCATATATCCACTTCATACTTTTTCACTAAGTTGCTATTATAATAGCATGTGATTTTTCACTTTACAGTAATTTATTGGGAGTATTTTCTAATCTTATTAACTACAGTTTTCAAATATCTTTCCTAATAATAAAATAATACTAATTTTATGTGTATGTTATATTGAAAACATTTTGTCATATTAGTAGTTTATAATACTGTGGTACTCTAAATAACAGTGAAATGTTGCTAAATCTTTGTGCGCAGTCAAGACCATTTATTTAATATGAATGCCTCAAGGCAGAGTTTCTGGGTCAGTGGTGTGCAATCATTGTAACAGATTTAAGTGCACCAGGTCTAAGTGTACCACAAAAAATAAACAGCATGCTTTTCACCTTTTCCTCCTTCCTTTTCACCTCTACCACTTCCTTTTCCTCTTTCTTTTCATTCTACTTCCACTTTTCATCTCACTGTCATACACTCTGCAATATCATCTACTTAGGAGTCCTGAATTTGCTAGATGATCCTTAATGTCAAATTTTTTTTCTCTCACTAATGCTAATAATCATCCTCCTTATTCCAAACACTATAGAGATTACATTATGCATAAATTATAAATTTGCATTTTTCTGTCTTTACCTGGACTCTGTGCGCTTCTGACTGGTAAAGTTCCTGGATTGCTCATTTTTCTTTCCCCAGTACTTAATACAATAAATTTTCAGTAGAAACTTGTTGAGTGAATGAATAAATGAGGAAACAAGTGGCTGCTTTTAGTTGATTATTGTCAGCTAATTTGCAATTTGTCACCTCATTTTTTTTGAGGCTTTTTGAAATTTTAATTGAACTAATCATATTAATTTCAAACTGAAAAGTAAATAATTTTGCAGCCGCAAGCTCCCAAACTCAGAGGCCCTCTATTCAATACCACAGTATTCTCTTATATTAACAACTGCTGATTGTCTAACTCAAAAAAAATCAGAAAGTAAAAACAAAGAAGTTATATAAATATGAGTAGAGAAACTTTAACATATATATTCAAGGAAGATAATGTTTTCCCCAAACAAGTACCCACTTATGAGAAACAGAAATCCCCAACCTCCAACCCTTCTGTCTGGGTTTGAATTAGTGATTCCACTTTAAAATGTTAGCATTAAAAATAAAGGAGTTGTGAAAAATAAACACATTATTTCCTCTTGCTTTGTGAGGATGCCAATTGCTGGTCGATTATTTTGGCAAATGCCTCTCAGAATGAACTGCCAAGAAGCTTGGCCTGATCTGACTGCATTTTGACAGAACAGAGTTTCATCCACGCAATACCTGAGCAAATGATTTCACAATCTCCCTGAACAAATTCCACAATAGAATGTGTCAACTTAGATTATTTCCCAGCCTCCAAAAACAACATGGATTCTCTGTCAGCTGTCTGTGGACATGTTGTGTGACTAACCACAAATTTTAACAAATAAAGGAAAGAGATTTACTTAACTAAATTTCAAACAAAAAGGAGTTATAATCATTCCTCACATGGACATCAGCTTACTTGAATGCAAATCCAACTTTTTCCCTGTACTAACTACTGAACTGAAACAATCCACTTAATTTCTTTGAGTCCAATTTCTTCATCTGAAAAATAGTATGATGAAAATATTGACCTCTTGAACTGTTGTGTGGGTTAAGCAAGATAACGCATATAAAGTTCCTAGACCATTACATGATTCATATTCTGGGTGCAGTAATAGCGACTATCACTACACCAAATAAAACTTCTTTACCTTGTAGAAATTGAGCAAAATGGCTTCTATGGTTATTTGCATAAGTCATTTAACACACAAACCCATATCTACTTAGGTTTAAAACACAAGTATCTACAGCCCAGCAGAGCCTCAGGTAATACTGAGAGAATTAAAGAGAAATGTGCATTGAGATTTTTTTCTTCATCACCAGTCTCAGTTTTATTTTATTGTACATTTATAACATTTAGATATATCTCTTTCTATTATCCAAGTAAAATAGACTCATTATGGAAACTTGGACAAGTAAGTTTGAGAGTGCACCTAAGCTACAGTAATACCTTGATCCAGATAAAAGCATAGATATCATGAAATATTTATCCTTCTTGGTTTTTATGAATGCATAATGTATATGCATTCATATACAATTAAAATTATTTTTTGTTTTTTTATTAACATTATTTTGTAAATATTTTTAACATCTTCAATATTGTTCCAAAACTTTAGATATACAGGTTCATTTAAATAATATATAGTTTGACATATAAATTCTTCTTAATCTTAATCTTTAAGATTTATCTTCCACAGGATGTGTTTTCATGCAGTTTAATACAATAAATGAATTAATAGTTTCCAAAGCATATGAGTTTCATAAATATAAGTAAGTTTATCTTGAAGTATTTTTAATAGGCTGTATTTTCAATAGTAGAGTAACAGAATGTCAATATTTTTCTCATTTCTGAAGGCACTGCATATTAAACAGGTATGCATATTATGAAAGAGAGCTAAATTTTTCCAACCCAAAATATGTGTTTTTGCTGAATTCACAGGAGTTCTGTTCGTTGGAGGAAATTTGCTTTCTAATACATTACATATCAAAGTAAGAATGCCTTTAAAACTCAATTTGGCACACTTGAGCAGGGATTTTATGTGAGACTCAGTTCCATATTAAAAGGTTATTGTTTCTTACTGTAGCAGTAATTCCTATATTCAGTTCCATAGGGAACATCTCTCTTCCGCTTGAAATTCATCCTACTTGAGTGCTAGTTTGCTAGACAGGAGGTAGGTTGCTGGCTCTGTCATATATAGTGCATGTCACAGAGAACCTAATTCACCTCTCCAAGCCTATTTTGTCTCTTCTACCCTGGGCATGATTATTGTGAAAATTCAGTAAGGCAAGAATGTCAGTGTTTTCCTCTTTGATTATATCATATTAGAGGTACTTATTGTACACTAGTTCTCTATCTAGTGCAAGCAAAAGAATTTTTTTAGACTTTATTTTCCTTAACTTGTTTTGACTAATCTATGTAGAAAGCTTACTTTTATATGAAAGTAAACAAGGATTCAACTGCTTTATTATAGAGACATGTACACTATCCACTTTCTTAAGCATCATATTTACAAAATATTTACTCTATTTACAAAATATCTTTGATACCTCAGCCTGCTTTATGATCTATTGTGAAAAGATAACTCTTATTATTTTCAAACATTTCACCATGTTGCTAGCAATAATAGATATGCCCCTTCACTCTGTAAGAGGAATAGGAAAATCACCATCCCCCAAGGTTAAAAAAAAATCTCCACTAAACAAATAATTTGTATATATGAGATTATTATTAGGTCCAGAGATAAGCTGTACTTCAGCCAATATCTGTATGCATTGAGGTAGCTAGACATGTTCCTTGTCCTAGGCAGGCTAGGGGTGCTGTCAAAGTGGCCTCCCTTCCACAATACATACACACTTCCATAACCACCACTCACTCCCCTGGTCCACCTTACTCTTCCAAAAGCAATCCAATCTACATCAGATAAACAAAATTGGAGAGGATCTGCTCTAATGGAGCAAGGCCTTGATTAAGCCTCAATAAATCCTGCAAGACTTTCCCTTTTTATTACACAGTCTTTCTTTCCATTCTTCACAAATGCTTAACAATTCACTTATAGGCATGACCTTAGAAAAGCAGTTGCTAATATGACATTAATGGCTAATATTTGGGGATGTCTCCAGATTCCAAATGTAGGTTGGCCAAGGGTAGGTTCTAAGATCTCAAAGTACTAGCATCTTCAGGTTCTGGCTCCAAGACCAGATCCTACAAGAGACTATTGGATTTATCTACTTTCTCAGTCATTAGTCATTTACCATTTGAGGTCAGTGAGTATTTTAGATCACAAAGAGCAACTGTCAAAGTTTGCAAAGAGTAATAGGAATCCATCTCTGACAGCTTCAAATCCATACTCTTTCCTGTATGTTATACAAATTGGCAAAATAAGAACTCTGAAAAATGACTTATCTATAGATCCAAGTCCATTGATCTTCCAGTTCAAGTTTATGATTCCTATAGAGAAGGTCATGACCAGAGCAATTTTTAGAAGACTGTGTAATGACTATGTAAAATAGGTCTTAGACTTTGGAGTCAAAAGCCCCTAAAAGAGATTAAGAGCCTGTAATTTTTACTCAAAAAGGAAATACTACTACGTTCACATTTAGTATTCAACTATTCTGGTGTTGTTTTCAAATTCATCTCTATAAATACAAATCACTGTATTTCATACTCAGTATTTTTATATAGCTATTTCATCCATGCAGTCAACTGTGTTATCTTAAAATTATCTTATAAAAGGAAGCAACCTTATTTCTTACATATAAACTACTACTTTAAATATAAATGAAGAACAAATCAGGCTTCTGTATTTCTGGAGAAAAATTGTGGCTTTACTACATTTGAATTCAGGCTGACCTGGACACCTAACTGAACTGTCCTTCATCTCTCTCATCCATACAACAGAGATAATAATCTGTTCCTCATATAACATTTATCTAGCAATTAGATAAAATAATGTCTGATAAACCAGAGCATGAAAATTATGCTAGAAGTTTCCATGGATAGAGGTTGAATTAGAATGTCAACTTGGAGCCAATTGTCTTAGTAAAACCACCCTCCCTTCACTTTTTGACACAGAGCACTTTTGGCAGGAGGTTATATCAATTTGCATTTGGAGCCCAGGGGCCTTCTGGAAGGGAGGAAACTAAGATACTAAGATTGGAAGTTAAGAAATATATTGTACACCAGGATATGCTAACTGACATACAGTGGCAAGTCAGGTAAATAAATGAAGGTACTGAACTAAAATGACTTTGTCATCCAAAGATAAAGGCTACAGACTGTGTCTGGTACTAAATTGGAGAGGGAGATGTGAGATTGAACTGTGAGAGGAAAAAGAAAATCATCCATCCCAGCTTTCCCAGGACTGATTTGCACTTGGGGAAACTGACTGCTTGAGTGACATTAGCTCTTACCAGAAACTCTGAAAATTTGCCATGGAATGTTAGGGAAAAGACAATGTTTCTTTAAGAGTTTCTGTCAGGACAAGAATGTGTGTTGACCTATGAGTTCAGGAAGGAGTGAGAGCTGTATTTCTAACACATGGCTTTGAGTGCCTCCATAAACTCTGGGGACAATGCTGCCTCCTGCTAAATGAAGCTCTGTCATGAGATATTCAGCAGACAACAATTTTTCAATGTTAAGAAAAATTCCCCACAGAAAGCTCAAAAGATGATGTGTGTGTTTGTGTGTGTGTGTGTGTGTGTGTGTGTGTTTGAGTGATCTTTAAGGGAACACAGCTTCAATCCCAGCAATAATCAATTGCAGCAAGAACATTATTGAGCACAGCGCTGAGGGTTACGTGTGTGTCATCTTCAGTCTTCATCACAACATGATGGGGATGGCACTATCACTTCCATTTTATGTATCACAACACTGAGCTCAGTAAGATGAAAAACTGTGTCCAGCTAATAAGTGGTGGATCCTGGATTGGAAAACAGGCTTAACTCCAAACCTCAAAGTTCACTTTTATATTCTGCTGCCTTGAAATGATTTCTTGACACAGTCTGACTTTCCTAAAACCTACAGGCAGGTTGCAGTTATTCTTGTGGAAGATTTCTACTAAAGAAAAGTTTTTGCAACTGGCCATAGCAAAACTCCCATTCCCAGGGGTATGAGCTTCAAATTATATTCCAGGTTCTCAAAATCTATTAGGTTTAAAAACAGCCTGAGTTGCTTCTCCCATCTGTGCTTGGGAGAGCATACACTAACTGAATACTCTAACACATTTACAAATGCAATCACCCAAGCGGTATATCACTGGAGCAGCTTACCCAGACAGCTATGCAAATGTAAAATAACTTAGCTTTTAAATGACCGGAAGACCTCTAATGACTTGCTGTCAAATAAGCACCACTATGTTCATGGGCTTTTCTAAAAAGAGTTCAGCATTCCAAACTTGTGAAACTAAATTTAAAGTCTCTAGAGGTAAAACAAATATAGTATGGTGATGAGAATTAGTTTAGATATATATTTGGCTGTATAGGTACCCAATTTACAAAGTTTCTCTCATGCTAAAGAGCAAAATGTGATGAGTCTTATTATGTCATTTGGATTCAAGTTGCTTTAACCTTATCTCTTCAAACCCAGCTGCCCTTTTTTTCAAAAGATGTACATACTAATAAGCATAGACAAACTAGCTAGGTCTTCATAGCAGCTCCTGAGAGCTACTTCATTTTTAGAAAATATGAAATTCATAACATCAAGTGAACAGATTCTGTCTCAATGGGTTATGCTGAGAAAAGCTGAGAGACATACCATTTTATTTCAAGTACCAGACTACAAGTTTTATTTTTATTTGAATTTCACTTGAACTTCTGGAGGGGGGCAAGACCTTTTGAATTCTTTAGTGAAGGAGATTATTAGAGAACTTTGCACACCCTGGAAGCAAAGTTACTTGCTTTTTAAGATACCTTAGTATAAAGAATGCTACATCTTCCAAAGCTTGGTGTATGGAGAAAGGAAACATTAGAAAAGGAAGCAAAAATGAAGTAGATTATATTATAACCATGTGTGTGGAAGGAATAACACTTAAGGTAAATGAAAGTCTAATGACTTTGATGACACATAACAGGCCACCTATTTCTATGAAAACTGTTGTTGCACAGATATTTGAATGAAACAGATTTTGACAGAGCAGTCATTCTGACATCCATTCAGTCATTCATGTAAGAAAACCACAGAGTATTAGCAGGTGAATCAGAGAAAAATGAAGTATATCCTTTAGATGAAATCTTTTTTGAGAAAAAAATTTTGATCTTCAAACAAGTGATAAGGGTCTGACATTAAAGATCCATAAAGAATTCACACAACTAAACAAACAAACAAAAAAAAAAAACAGCCTGCTCAAAAGATGAGAAGAACTAAAAAGACACTTCTCCAAAAAGAAAATACAAATGACCAACAGGCTTATGAAAAAATGTTCAACATTGCTTACAATCAGAGAAATGCAAATCAAAACCATAATGACATACTACCTTACACCAGTAAGAACGGTCCATCTTAAAAAAATGGACAACAGCAAGTGCTGTTGTGGATGTGGATAAACAAAAATAAAAAACACTTTTACTGCTGGTGGGATTGCAAATTGGTCCAGCCATGATAGAAAGCTGTGTGGAGGAACCTCAAACTACTAAAAATGGAACTACCGTTTGATCCAACAATTCTATTTCTGGGAATCTATCCAAAGGACACCAAAACATTAATTCAAAGGGACACCTGTTCTCAGATGTTTATTGCAGCACAATAACCAGTATATGGAAACAACCTAAATGCTTCAAAATAGACAAATGAATCATAAAGTTGTGGTATATTTACACAATGATATTGTTCCACAATCAAAAAAAAGACAAATTTGATGCATTTGTGATAACGTGGATGACCTAGAAGGACTCATGTTAGTGGAAATAATCCAGAAAGATAAAGCAAAATACAGAATGCAGTACTTTACATAATCCCACTTATATGCAGGATATAAGGAATATAAACAAAGGGACAAGAAAAAGTTAAAACTAACAAACTGGCAGCAGAACTAAAGCATAAAGCAAGGAAGCGGAGGGAGGGTGAAATCAGGAAAGGGAGGAGCACAAGAGATTAAGATGACAGTTCGCCGGTGACAAGAGAACCTTTGGGGTACACAATGATGCAAAAAATATATACATGTGCAATCAATTAAAAAATTAAAAAAAGAAAGCTCCTTTGAGTATAAGCTTCTATGAGTAGGTAGAAACAAAAACAAGTTCAAGATACTGGTGAACAGGAAAAGAGGGAAAGGCAGTAGAGATTTCAGAAATACTCTTAGTGCAATGATCCCTGGAAACTGAAATATCTTACTTCATTTGGATATAAATCATGATATTTTATATTGAAAGTATTTTATCAATGCTATTTACCATTGATGGGAGCTTCTACACTTGGTAATAGCTCTAAGATAATATAAAGAGGCAGAAGCTTGCAATGAGAAGTGTTTTTCTGCATGAGTCAAGGTAGTCTTTCAAACTGGGAAAGGATTCCTTGGTGCACTGACTGGACTAGCCCTTTTCACATAAACATGAAACTTCCAGAAATGCACTACACTGGAGAAAAGGTGTGAGATGGTCTTTCAGAAGTGAGTAAATTTGCATAGGGACAAAAAAAAAGAAATAAAGATTGTGATTAACTCTCTCGTGAGGTTTAATACTACCCTTTCCACCACCAAATGGACAAGAGTAAGGTAGAGGGATCTTTTGGGGGGCTTTTATAATAGTTTAAGTGAGTTTGAACTATGCTTTTCATAATGAATATAAGAGACATGATCAGATTTAGAGCAGATTTTGTTCCAAGAACCAAAAGAAACTGCTGATAGAATGAACAGAGGGAATGACTGGAAGAGACAAGATAGAGAGGAGGTTGTGAGGGAATATTTAAGAGAAAGTCAGTGGTTCTGTTTTGACCTATTAAGTATTAGATAAATTTTGTCATATTATCTGACTGCTCAGGTCTTTGAACACACTTCTCAAACTTTAATGCTTTTACAGTCTTCAAGTGTCATCTTCAGAAGTAGAAACCAGAAAAGTTATTTTCAGAATCCATTGCATATAGCTAAGCAGGTACCCTAATATCTTAGCATCCTCTGCATCCATAAAGAGTTTGATGTAGAACTAATCTACCTGAGAAATAACAGATGTGTATAATCCATTTTCCTATGTCTATTTTTGTGACAGAGTGATAGTGTCTGCAGAAGGAGATAGCTGCACTCAATGATAGCACAATGATTGTTGAGTAGTGTGATTTGGATATCCTTCAGACCAAATATTTCCAAACCTGACTTTCTACTATTCCCAGGAAATCTGTGAGCTATCTGATAACTGTAACTGTCACCAGATTCTTCTCTGATTTAGTCTGATTTAATGTTGATTCTGCTTTTTAGAGTAGTCATGTGGAGTACTATGTGAGACTCAGAGAAGAGGCCAAGTTCAGAGAAACCTATCTAAAGGCCATCAGTCCAAAGATGAAAAATCTCCAGAGGATGAGATCATATGCAAAGAAAACAAAATCACATAATTTACAGAACTAATAATAGAAGAGTCAGAAAAGGAGGCTGAGCCAAATGAAACAAAAATGAACTGGTTGTGGTTGAAGCCCAGAGAAGAAAGTGTCACAAGAAGGGCTGATATAATTCTAAGCTACTATGGAGGGAAGGAAGCATTCCTACTGAACAAAGGAATCGTGATGACTGAAAATGTATATTCTAAGATACTAGTCTTCACATGACTAAGACTAAAGAACTCTGAGATGAGTTTTGAGGACACAGTATCACAGTTTTGGGAAAGTAACTGATGATATGTATATGGACTAAATGAGCTGGAATACGGAGCTCAAATCAGGTTCTAATGGGATATCAGTATCAACAGGGATGTCACTGTATCAGTCCTTAGTATTGTTGAGTAGCAGTACTAGCATGTGTGATAGAAATCCTAGTGTTGGTATACCCAGTTCTCTACCTGCTGTCACTGCAAGAAGCAACTCCTCAAAATTAGGCAGCTTGCCTTAGTGGAAAAATTACAATCACCACACCAGGGAGAGAAATCCTATACTCTCAAAATATCAACAAAGATGTAAGACAGCAGCTCTTCATTAAAATAAATATTTTAAATAACATAAAATAAAAGCCAAAAATTCCCAGATAATTTTTAATGGGATTAAGGATGAAGATTGGTATAGTGTAGGAAGGAGATATTGAATATCTTGATAATTAGGACACAGGGAAATTACTTATAAATAATTATAAAACAGCAATAACATTATTTTACAAGTAGCAATAAACACACTCATTAGTTAAAACATAATTGCAAATAATAAAAAGTATACCAAGTTGTTGAACTGGAGAAAATTACTTTCACCTAATTATAAGATGCATAAGAAAAAAATTTTAAATGCTTATCATTGCTTAAATTAAAAGGAAATACACTGACATTTTATCTGCCTCTATAATGTCTTGAATATATTTAACCTGCCCAAAAACAACTTTGTTCTGCTCTTGTTTTGCTGCTATACTTTAACTATATAAATATCTTATTGTGATACACAGAGAGAAAGAGATATCTAATAGCATTTAAATACTTGATTTTTTAGTATCCTTTCTATCTTAGGTAAAAATTGATTATATTTCCAAGTAACTGCCTTCTCCAGATAGGGAAAATATTTTATTATGCACCATGTCCCTTGGGAAAGCAACTTACTGCCACCTCTCAGAGTTGAAAATATATTTAAAATTCTCTCTGACATATTGTATATATAATCCATGTGTTTGTATTATTAGTGTGAATCGTATGAAATTGTCATATTCTAGGGTCAAGAAAAAAGGCTGAGTATCAGCAATCCATATGGCTTAACCAAATATTCTTTCTGTATATAAGATTGAGTTCATATATTATTAATCTCTAACATGGGACCCTGGGACAATGATAACCCTATTTCCTTGAAGTAGAATTCACAAGAAGCATCAGCATATCCATACGGGAAGATATAGGGCCTCTCTCCATCAACATTCGCAACTGCACCTGACTCTGTCAACATCATTTCATAAAAGTTCTATTTTCATACCTTCACTAGTAAGGAAGCTCAAAGATTTAATTCAGTAATTATCTTATTGGATATATTGAAGTCCTGATTCCAAAAGATGCTAAATCTGTATCTTTATAATTTGGCAAAATTAATTTGCCTGAAAGAAAAGTAGTAAGTCCAACTCACTGGGGTCAGACTACTAACAAGAGAGTAAACAGGATATTTAATATCCAGTTTGTTATATTATTATTGATTGAGTTTGGCATTTAGTTATGTAATTGAATGCCAAAACTACTGCATTCTCAGTGTTAGCTAAAGCCACAAAAGTTAAGAATAAAACAACAGTACCATGTACCTGTATATAAAGTGCTGGACCACCCATGAAGAATTTGTATGGGGATAAACTAGCATTTATTTTATTCTTAGCTTCACAAGTCTCTTGGGTGTAAGGGTGAAAAATTAAGGAGTTGAGATATTTCTTTACAAAATTTGTTGATATGATACATAATTTTTCATTGTCTATTAAGACTTTTCAAGTTCACTTTCCTTTCTGAAAATATTTCTGACTACTCTGAGTAGTGTTATTCCTACCTTAAGTTCTATGACCAGATTGCATATTTTTCACAAAAATGAAAAATTAGTACTTTATGATAGCATTTATTTCAAATCATTATAATTGGCTTATTTATTGATTTGCTATGTTAGGTTCAGTCCCACGAGATCAGGAATTGGTTTCTTATCCAACATCAAGCCTTCAGCACCTACCACAATATGTGTAATGGGTAGCAAGTATGAAAGATGGTTCAAAATAAGGAAATATATAGTTAAAGGGGAGAAAATTCCAAATTAACACCTTGATCAATAACACTGGTGATTCACACTTGAGAAGAAATACAAATAAATGAAAAGAGCCCCTCTCTAGCAGGTGGCATAAATTTAATTTCCACCCATAATTTGGAAAAACATATTTGATCTTAGGGTAATAAATGTTGGCTAGCAAGTGAACTCTCTTGTCTTTTTTAAAAATTTGTCTTTGACCTAAATTTTCCCATAATGAAGATACATACCTTTAATACAAATGAATTTGTGAAATTCATAATATTTGTGAAAAGATGACCAAACAGTACTAGTATTGAGTTTTAGCAAAGTTACAAATATCTGGACCTGTCCATTAAGTTTTCATAAGAACTCTCAGCATGGGCTGTCTGTAATCGATGAAGCATTTGATGAGAGCATATGATTTTAAAACATGCACGTGTGCTTTTTCTTCTGTCTCACTCCTGCTGCCCCATCTATCAACCCCATCATTTTCTCTAACATTACTATCCTTCAGCTTTCATCTTTATTTCCTTAGTGCTCTTAGATAATCATCTGGCTAGGACTTTTATTAAAATTAGTAAATTCTATGGAAGGCTATGTTTTTCTGAAGAAAAATAGGAGGGGTAACTTATGACCTTTCTTATTTTCATTTTCTGATTGTGATATAGCAAATATATAATCATTCTCCTTGCCATAAAAGACACGGACACCTGGAGTGGAATCCAGCCACACTGTCTGGGTTTAGCTCTCAGTTTCACCTTCTCTCTTATTAAAATCCTCCCCTTCTCTGACCCTCAGGGCAGGCAGTATGTGACTTAATGGGGATAAGTATCCCCTTCTCCAGCAACATCTCAAGCTGTGGCACCCACAGTCATAAGACTCCACCTTTGATCAATTAAAAATGACAAATTTGACAACTTCATAACAACCTGGATGCATTTAGAAGAAATCATATTAGCAGAAACAAGCCATAAAGAAAAAGGCAGAAACCAAATGATTTCACTAATGTATGGAATATAGTGAAAAATAAATAAATAAATAAAAGCCTTGAGGAAAGTCAAAACAAGCTAAGCACCAAAATGAAGCACACAACTATGAACAGGAGGGAAAGGGGGGGAAGGGAGGGGAGGGGGGGGCAAACCCTTGAGATTACAAAGTTGTGAAATTTATATATAAATAAAGAAAAAAAAAGAAAGAAAAAAAAAAAAAAGACTCCACCTTTGTGTCCAGACACAGCTTTTTCTGAATGACTAAAATCAGGAAAACCTCAGCCTTCTGGGAATAGGATTTCCCATTTCCATGACTCAAGAACTGGCAGTAAAGGTCAAGCTTTAGCACACCTAGACTTTCAGGAAGTCTTATATTAAACTTGCTAATCTGTCCAACGTTCCCCCACTTAAAACAGTCTTTAATTTTTATACCTCGTGTTCAAAAGACTCAGTGCATGTTCACACCAACACATTTTCCCTTTCCAGGGAATAAACTCTAAAGTTTAAAGTTAAAACTTTAACTGTTTCCTTAGGCAATAATAAAGCAAGAATATCAACACTGAATTAAGTTACAAGTGACATTTAGATCTTGTCACACTGTTGCCCCTCATAAATTTTAAAAATTAGTGCTTATGGAAACAAGTGTTGGCAAGTGTGTAGAAATGCTTGTCCACTTTTAGAGGGAATGCAATTTGGTATAGTCTCTATGAGAAGCAATACAGAGAATCATTTCAAAAAAATTAAAATGGACACACCACATGACTCAGCACTATCACAGCTAGGTGTTTATCCAAAAACATGAAAGTTAATATGAAAAGACATAGACACTCCTGTGTTCATAGCAGTACTGTCTACAATTGCCAAGTCATGGAACCAATTTAAGTGCCCACAACAAACAACTGAATTGAGAACTTATGGAATATATATACTCAATGGAATATTATTTGGCTCTTTGAAAAGTGCCTTTTGGAACAAAATGAAAGTGATTATGTTAAGTGAAGTAAGGCAAAAAATGAAAGATATAGAATGGTTCCCCTATCTTTAGAATATAAATAGCCATAAAACACTGCCAAGTACAATAAAAGCTTAGACTTCTTAAAAAATGAAAACTATACAGGTTACCAAATGGAGGAAATGGTAGGAGATGGAAGGGGTGGGGTGTTGGCCCCAGAGGTCTGGTTGAGGGTAAATGAAGCATGTGCACATACTGAGGAATAAAAATATAATTTTAGTTATGTAGATATGGAAATAACAGGCAGATTTAATATAACAAACCAGTGAGTAAACATACAAGACTGTTATCTTCATCTACCATTTGAAATGTAAAACTATCTCTGCACAGCATCTCCCCAAGGAAAATTTTTATGGGAAACTGCAGGTTTAAAGCCTTGACTCAAAAGAGAGGTAAACCTGAAATTGATCCTGGATTCTACTACTGACCAACAAATGATCTTAGTCACCTATTTTCTTCATCCCTTAACAAAGAATGTTTTTGTAGAAATAAACAAATTAATGTATTCTGTTCAACAGAGTACCAGGTTTATAGTAGATATTTAACAGATTTTAATGTACCCAGTTAAATAATTAAACCTCACAAATCCCTTTTAAATGTGTATGAATGGCCTATGAGTGGTATAATCATTTAAGTCAAGCAAAACACAAAATCACTGGGAGACATTTTTTCTCTTCTTTGTAACTGTTTTAGTCACAGAATGCTACCTTCTTACATTTACCTGCAAAATCACAGTAGAGTCAATAAATTTTTAAACTTTAAATTCTCTAATGGGTAGGGGTGGAAAAATCCCATTTGAACTCTGTAGTGATGTGCAGATTAGATATTTGAGTTGGGTAGCTGTGCTGAAGTTTGGTCTTACTAAAGATTATGAAACATGAATTGTAATCATCCTTTTGGCTTTTGCTGTATACAGTAGTCATGATTGTAATTAAAGCTAATCACTAGTCATACTGCAGAACAGGAAACATTATAGCAGAGAAACCTTGTGAAAGGAATGTTAGGACTTAATCACTGGATGCTGAGGTGTCCTATGTCAGGGGATAAAGGAAACTAGCTTAGAAGAAAATGAAAATGAAGGGATTACATGACTCAAACTCCTAGAGGATGAAATGTATAATGAAATTTGTTTATTTGCATAAGTAGTGACTTCAAGCTGAAAAGAGTCAGTCACAACTGATGAAAAGTGGCATAGCTCAAAACAGATGAAATACAAAAAAAAGATCCATACAAAAACAAAGTATCAAGGGAGTGGAGGCAATTTGGGCATATGTTAATATCTAAAAAGAACAAAATGTCTTTTGAATTCAGATATGAATTTGGAAATTATACAACCATAGAATAATGTTGATAGGCTAAAATAAGACAAGAAATTTTTTATGCTTAGTTGTCAGAAGAAAGTTAGGATAATTAATTTTGCAGATACTCTAATGTTGTAAATAAATAATACATAATAAAGAAAAAGAAATAAGTTCTGTTTCTTTGACTCAGGACTCAATAACATTTTCAATTTAATTAACTGCCTTGTATATTTTTTAAGCACATATTACTTGATCTATTCTGTACAACTGATAAAACAGAATGAGTTTTAAGTACCCTCCATCTAATACAGTAAGAAAAGTTTGACAATGGGGAATTCAATTGAGTACTTATTTCTACAGTATCAATTAGGACTCTTTGTTTGAAAACAATAACATAATACAAAAAATATTCAATTTGCAATGAAAAATTCATTTAACATGTGGATTATGCAAAATGAGTTAAGTAGCCATATAATACATCTGAAATTAAACTGTTTAATTCTAGAAAATATGCATTCTTAAATTATTAAAATAGATCTGAGATCAAAGTGGGATTCATAAAGCAACTATATTGTTTGCAGATAAAATCAAATACTAGAAAGTAAAACATTTCTATTACATTAAACTTGAAAAGATAACTTTTGAATCTTAGTTGAACTTACATGATACCTTTGAGCTATATTTCCTGTTTCTGAGAACTGTCAGGACTCAGTTAATTAACTATGCCTATGGTTCAGGTGATCAAATAGAGGATACAATGGTACGACTCTAACTTGTCTTAAGTGAACTAGATTAAGCTTTCTTCTGAAAAAAATTACACAAAAAATCATACAAATTTTATGTATTATAAAAAGTTGGAATCTATTTGCCTTTTGATAGTGATTGGGATGGAGGTGGAGGGATCTGGCAGGGATATTTAACTACAAATAGTTAATTAGACTGTCATCTGGAACTAGTACTAGTCAATAAAGAGAAAGCAAAATATGAAACACTT
The DNA here is from genome assembly GCA_004024945.1 of Uropsilus gracilis. Classification (NCBI taxonomy): domain Eukaryota; kingdom Metazoa; phylum Chordata; class Mammalia; order Eulipotyphla; family Talpidae; genus Uropsilus; species Uropsilus gracilis. The sequence goes on from PVHY01010433.1 coordinate 41,284, forward strand.
AAGGACAAGTCCAGTGTAGAAAACAAAAACATAACACTAACACCACTTAAAGAAATATGCCTAAATCATGATTCAGGAAGGAAATATGGAAACTAAGATAAAATCATGTCACATTGGGGGAAAAAAGAACATTCACAGAAAAGTAATAATTTTAGTCTGCCGTTCTTCAAGAAGAAACTGGGGCACTTCAAGAGGAAAATGTGTTTCTTTGGGGCATCCTTCTCCACTGACTTTTCCAGAATGGAAATGTACATTATTCTACCAGACTTCTGAGAATAGTGTAGTGCAAGTTTGCATTTATATAGACAACCTATGACTCCCAATCTTGGTTGCTTGCTTACAATTTATGAGTCTACAAAAGTCACATTAGCTATGTGAGCCTGTTTCCCTCTGTAAAACAGTGACCAGGAGCTGTCTCATAGAGGGTTGTTGTGATCATTATATTAAAAGATAATGTAGAGCAAATTTAGGATAACACCCAGCTACTACACAAGCAACTCTATCAGTTTTCTATTGATGTGTGACAAATCACAACAAAGTCTGTGACTTAAAACATTTATTTATTAACATACAGATGTGCAGGTGAGAAGTTTGGACAAATGTAGCCAGGTTCATTGCTTAGAATCTCACAAGACTAAACTCAAATGTCAACCAGTTACACCTTCATTTGGAACTCCAAGTTCTCTTTCACATTCATTCCTGTTATTCACAGACTAGTTCCTTGAAGTTGTACAGATCACCTTTCTGTTGACTGGAGATTGCTCTCAGTTTGCTTGTGTGATGGTATCTCTTCAAGGTGCTTTGGTTACCTCTGAGTTCCCCTTCCTGATCAACCAGAGGAAATGTTCTGCTATTAAATAACTTATGTGATTAAATTTGGCCCACTTAGATAATCTCGTTTTGATGAACTCAAGCCAACTGATTTGTAACTGTAATTATCTCTGTAAAATCTTTGCCATGGAAGGTAACATAATAACAAGTATGATTTCTCATGCTAGTCACAGCCCAGTTGTTGAGATGGGGGATCTTAGAGGAACAGTGCAGACATCCTACCACACCTTCCATAAATGTCAATTTCTTTGTCTTAACACTAAATAAATGTGTGGTGAAATAAAATTTCATTTAGCAGAGGTACTCTTTTTCATGTAACTCATAAAGGAGGTAGTATCATATTCTTTAACTAAAATGGGTTTTACAGTGAAACAGATAAGGGTTTCAAAACCAATCTATTCAATTTCTTTGAACTTATGTTTTATACTTTGCAAAATCTTGAAAGATTGTTTATGAAGGTGAATGCCATAGATTCCAAAGGTACATTTAAGCTTATATTAACATCATTCTCTCAAACTTCTCTTGGGGTTCATGGTCTCCACATTGAGACTCCATAAGGATCAAAGAGAGGAAGCTCTTATCCCCTTCATTGAATTCTGTTTCCCAAAAGAGAAAATTCTGAGTTAGTTTTCATTGCACATGTTTCGTATTAAAACTATTCACAAAAGTAAACACTAGCTATACTGTTCTTGCAAAATCTGAGAAAATTTGAGCTAGCATCTCCAAAACCCAGGTTACAGAGCCAACTGATAGCTTCTGCTAAATCAATAAGAGATACTAGATATCATGAAAATTTCATAAAATGCCTGCTCACCTCTTGGCTGAGCTAATGACATCAGTGAGGTTTACATGCAAAGTCTAAGGAAGACAAGGAATTAAAATAGCATATATACTCCGATTCATACATAAAATTCAGACATAGCAATTGCTTTGGAATTGATTAAATTCTCAATCAACAAGTCAAAGATAGAACATTGAATAGAAGTGGGCATGGTGGCTCTTGGACCCACACCTCCATTAAATCAGGTCAAATTAAAATGCTTTCAAGTAACTATGAGAAGTCAATAAAGCAACTAAGAGCCTTCTCTCTCTGACCACCATGGAGTCAAAATGCTGAAGTCACAAGCCCCAGGGAATTCCACAAGATTGATATCAACACAAGCTTCAATGTACCTTCTGAACATATGGCATTCATCTTCCTAAATAACATTTTGAGATTTTACAAAGTAAAAACAGAAATTTAAAGAAGTTAAATAGATACCTAAGGTCTCATAGTTGATAAGAAAGCAGAATTGGTTTTGAAACCCATATGTCTCACAGTAGCACTCATTTTAGTTAAAGAATATGATGCCACTACTTTATGAGTTACATGAAAATGAATCCCTGTGCTGAATGAAATTTTATTTCTCCATATACTTATTCATTGAGCATATGTATACATGTGTATACACACCTTCCCTAAACTTAATGATTGAAAATGTTTAAACAGATGAGTCTATTTACTTAGCATCTAAAATCACAACAATCCTAGAATTATTACATGATTGGCAGGAAAGTTAATCAATCTTAACTCAACATAATTGGTTAAATTTTCATCTCTTGACTTGAGGCCAATTACTATTCAACCAGTGGCACTCCAAGTCTGCTCAAGTTTCACCTTTCACTTGCAAACCCATGTACTGTAAATAACTTGAATAGAACTGTTAGAGAATGTCATGCTTCATAGCTTGGTATCATGTAAGGACTGGAGTTGAGATAAAATCTCCAGTTATAAAATCATCAAAGCTAAATAAAATGGAACCAAAAAAATATTTGAGAATTAAGATTCTGTTAAAACCATGACAAAGGTTTTAACACAGTACAGCAATGTTTCTTTGCTTGGCATAAATTAATCATGTAACCCTTGCTTCCACCAGTCATACTGAATAAGCTGTGCAGATAGGTCTGTCTTATCCCTTGAATTAGGTGCATGGCAAATCGTGGATTCTGAATAAATATTAAATCACTGAATTAATGTTGAAAAAGTTCATCAGGATGACCTGACTGTCAATTAATCCACCTGTTGGACCTAAGCAATTAGAGGTTCAACACTACTTTCCCATCCTTGGAATATATATTCCATGTATTATTCCCATATTAAAAGTCATTTCAAGTTTGCAGCATTGAGGGTGAGAGAGAATATGTTGCTGAAATAATCCAGCACTGTGAAAGTGCTGAATCTCATTAAGAACTCTATGTATACTTCCTAGATTGTACATGAGGTTGTGGAGATCTACGCATCTGGCAGCCACCCAAGTCAAACCTCATTTATAAGGTCCTATGCTTTTTTTTTTAATTGCCACATCCTAGTCTGGAGCAATCTGCCTGTTTCTCTGACCTCTCCTTGTTCTCCCTGTGCAGACTTCACTTTTGAATTTCACCCAGGGGACTTCTGAGATTGCAAACTAGCAATAAATGAAGTATGGCAGGTTCTATTTCCAAGAAACTTCTAGTAACACATGCAAAATTATCTAAAATCTAAACACTTTTCCAATGATTTCAAAAGTGTGAGGTCTGCCTTCATATGTATATACTGAATAACTTGGTTCCTTGAGTTAAAAACAAAAGTTTTGTTCTCCTTAATTTGCTTTTAAAATAGTTTGGCTAGGGAAAAAGCTCCACGCACAAAGTATCATGAAAAAGCTCAGTAACTTGGTGTATCAGCCTCAGTTGTGCCTGTATAAAGCATCATCTTCTTCCAGGGTCTTGGTCATTTACCCATTTCACCTTGGAGAGTTGGCAATTCACAGATTTCCAGGACTGGTTTATTTCATCTATGTTGTCAAAATTATTTGTATACTGTGATGTGCATAGTGTTTGCACCATTCCTTTACAGTCTCCATAATGTCTGCTTTATATGCAGTGATAGCTTCCATTTTGTTTCTATTAAAGTGCCTTTCCCCAGCCAGTTTTATTATAGGTTTATCAATTTAGTTGATTTTTTTAAAAAATGAGATTTTTTCCCAATTGATCTCTTATTTTATTATGCCCTTTCTTCTGTTTTCTTTCAGATTATTTTGCTCTTCTTTTGTAATTTTTTTCTATGAAAGCTTATGCTATTGATTTGAAACCTTACTTACTTTTTAATATAAACATTGAAAATTTTGTACTTCACTCTAAGCTTTTCATTAACTGCATCCTATATATTATTATTTTTGTTCAGGTCAAGACACTTTCTAATTTCCCTTGAGACAGCCTCTTTGACTCACTCATTTAGATGTAGTTATAGATGGTGTTAGTTCTTCTACATACTTACTGATTTTCTGTCTAGCAGTTTCATCTGTTTCTGAGAGATGAATATTGTCATATCAATAAATTACCAAATTAATGATTGTTCAGATGTTGCTACTCAAATATTTTTTCCAAAACTATCTTCTTTGTTTTTCACTGGGATTCTGAAGTCACCAGAGTTAGATCTTGTAGTTTTTACCAAAATTCCCTGGGGAGGCAGTTGTTTATATCTTTCATTATTTTCCTGTTATTCAAATTGAATAGTTTCTATTGATCAAGGTTCAAATTCTCTGCCTGCTAAGCCATCTTAGTCTGCTATTAAATCCATCATGTGTGTTTTTAATTATGGCTCTTGAGATTTTCTATTGTAATATTTCCTTTTGTTTTTACTTGTATTTTAACTTTTATTTTGTATATTATTTCCCTGCTGATATGTTCTACCTTTCCCTCTGTTTCAAGGGTGTTGACCCTTAGTTTTTGGAACATGATTTTTCTAGGTTTTTTTTTAAAGGTTTTCTTCATAATTTCAATATTATGCTATCTTGGGATTGTGTCTGTTGATTATATTTTCCATTTTAAATTGTTGAGATTGTCTTCATTCTGACTATATCTTATAACTTTACTGGATATTCTAAGTATTGCTATATTCTAAAACCTTGTATAAATTTTGTGCAAAACATTGATATTTCCTTTGTTTTTCACAGATAATTTACTAGAATAACTTCAGATCGTAAGTTCTAACTCCTCTCTTGTGGCCAATAGTTCCATTATCAGTTCATTTCTTCATGTCTTGGCAGTATTTTTTGATTGACTGGTCTGGGACCAGTACCGTATTCTACTCCACATGCTGTTGTTAAAATTTTCGTGTTTATTTATGGTTAGACACATTCATCTTGGAAATGGACCATCTTCTATCTTTTATGCTCTCTAATTCCCAGGGCCCTTTCATCTAGGTGTGTGGCTAGAAACCTAGCATTCGGATACCTTTTCTGCCACATACTTCCATAACTGAATATGCCTCCAGAATAAAGCAGTGGAAAGACAAAGAGACAAAGGAGTAATCTTTCGACAAATGGAGCAGGAGAACTGAATATCCATATGCAGAAGAATGAAAACTGCCCCACAGTGTTTCATTCTCAGGCAATTAGAGAATGAGTTGACTAGCTTACTGGGGTAAATATGAAGATGATTAAGGTGGAATGGCAATAAAATATACTGGTCTTCTGGATTGTTGCAGGAGATTGAAAGATTCCTAAGGAAGAGGGTAGGGATTGAGACTCAAGCCAAAAATCTTGGACAGAAGGGCCCACAGCCTTTCTCTTAGGACTGTGGCCTTGAGTTTATTTAGAACCAGATTTTTATAGAAAACATGAAGCCATCAATAACAAAGGAAAGTTTTTGTTCAAGGTCACATGGTTACATATCTTTACCAGGAGACCAGCTAAAAGCAAGTTCAATCCAAACTTCTCAAGTGTGGCCAAAGTGTGACCTCAAGGAGGTATCTTAGAAAGATTGCTCTGTAGACAGGCAAGGACACTTTGTTTTTTCCTCTGCACCCATTAGGCAAACATTCAGCAGCTTATCAGAGCAGGCCAGAAATAAAGTAATGAGAACACAGTACTCTACACTGGATGTTGTGTGGATAAGAGGAACTGAATGCATCACCGTTTAGTGTGCAAACATCCTGAAATTGCACCATGCCCATGAACTTACACATTTCCCTCTATTTATACACAGGCTTGTATTCCCAGCTTTTTGATGTTGGCTGTTCAAAACTTAACAAAGTCAGTTTTCCAGAGAGCAAGAATTTAACCCCTTACCTACGACTGTGATACAGATGGAGAGGAATGTAATTCTCTGCCTTTCAGAAGTAAGAAAGGGGATCAGAGATCCTATATTGTTTTCAACAATTCCCTATTTTGATTCCTGCCTAACGAGTCCTCTGTACCTGAATCTATGCCTCTAAATCCTAAACACAATTATCAGGAATACAGTCATTTCTCATCAGCATTCCTTCTGGAGGTCCTTAAATTTCATATGCCTTGCCTTCAAAAGTCAGTGTATTTTTCTATATCCTCCCCCCAAAAAGTCCTTTATGTTGACATTTTATTTTCTTCTGCAATTGCCTATATGCACTTAAAACTTTGTTTCATTTCTTGAATAATATTTAGAGTGTTCCTAAGAGAAAGGAGATAAGAATTTTTTAACATATCCTGTTTAAAAGTTTAGCATTTTGATATTCTAATAAATCAGAAATAACTTAGACCAGAAATAGCAAAAATGCTTGATCCTTAGTGTTAAATCTCATCTTTCAAAAGTAGATAATGCAATTAAGAGAATAAATGATGAAACCTCCCTCAGTTCTCTAAAAAGACTGAAAGAATGAATGAGTCAATGAGAGCTAAGTCCCTATATCTTACGCATTATTTTAGGCAAGATGATTCTATGGGGAACTGACTCTGTTCTAATTGAAAAATTACATGAGAATTAATCCATGAAAAGAATGAATTATGGTTATAGAAAAGACTGCTAAAATTTGCATTCCTTCCTGTTTGAAGGGTACCTTGGTACTCAACCTGACCCACTGGAGTTTCCTTGGCTAAGAGCCTTGGCTGGGACCCAGAAAAAGTAATTTATGGTCTAAGAGTGGCAATTTACATGATATTCATCATCTTCTACCTCACTCCAAGGGAAAAAATGCCCTGACCATGAAAGAATTCTGGCTCACAAGCAGGGAGCAGAGCTGATGTGTAATACTGCAGAAGTCACATTATATAAGTAGATAAAATAAGGTAAAAATTGGGAATAATTAATGTATTTAGTAATTTTAGGAGCCATCTGCAACATAGCACTTGAAGTAATACAATTCTATGAAGGATCTGGATAGTAATTTCTGGTTGCCTTAAGCATCTCTGTTGTACTATTTCATTAACATGTAAATAGAGTTGCTGTGTGACTTGCTTGTGGTTTTGTTTCTTTTTTTAACAAAACATTTCACTTCAGTCACCAAAATGGAAGCTTGAAAGCCTTTCTCGAAGATTGATAACAATGAAGGTCATGGACTTCAGCAAGGGAATTAGATTGTACAGTGATGACTGTCTCAAGTTTGCAGAACATTTACCTCAGAGATAAAATCTTGGTTTTTATTTTCAAGGATCACCTAGAGTCGGCAAAGGTAAGGCAATTATTCTCAAAGGAAGAACACAGTGATAGAACAATGGGAACACTTAAAAGGTGCCCTTAACCATTTTCATGTAAAGGGAAGACCGAAAAGTCTCTGTTCATTCATTTATATTGTCATTATAAAATGCCTTGGCAACCAAGATTCATGAATGTAAATTGCTGGGGAAGCAACTGACATAATTAATGGGGGATAAAATGTTCTTTAAACAATATTTCTACAACCAGAGTTTAGATAGATGTGTTCTTGGAAATGTGAGAATATTGGTTCTCAAGTTCAACTTGGAGATAATTTTTATTTCTTGTGTATCCACTGGAAATAAATGAATATTAGAATCTGTTCCCACATTGTTATTTCAGTATCATACTGTGTATATGACATCAGGATTACTTGAGTATTTATGAGCTTTGACCACATTATTGTTAAGATAACTTCCCAAGCAAAAGTGACAACAATTTATAAAACATGATGGCAAACTTAGGAAATTGTCAACACAGTTTATGTTTCAGGTATGTGATTTATGTTGAGGACTCTTTTATCTAATTCTATAATTTATGAAGATTATAACAACCCCCCAAAAAATTCAAATTCTGAATATTAATTCTCATGAGGCTTGATGCCATTTTATAAAAATGGCTATAAAAACTTAATGTTATGATTGATAATATATTTTACCATAACTAATATAGACAGGTATATGCTCAAGGTATATTTCAATTGAGATTCAAAATATAACTGAGACTAAATTAACTTTGTAATGTGATTAACAATTTTATATTAAAAGAATTATATTTAGAAAATGTAGTTAATGATAAAACCTACTGTGTAAGGCTGTTATAAATTTCAATGAGTAGTCTGTGTAATATGTTTAAAACAGTGCCTGAAACACAGTAAACAATCAATAAATTATACTTACTAAATCAGAAGACCTATGACTCCCTTTGCTACAATAGCAGGATTAACTTGTTCTCTAGCAACAACTCTGCTTCTCCAGAGAAAAAACACCCACAACCCAGACATACCCACTGTCTTCAAGGCATCATGCAACAGAAGGATCTGCCTGCCAGCCAGCATACAGACAAGAGGCCTATCACTACCAAAAACCTTTAGTCAACTCTACATTCCAATTTCTCTGTCCACTTTACCCAATGACCTCCTGAAAAAGCAGTACTTTTGTGCTCCCAGTCCCAACCCAACAATGAATGTCAATTCTTTTATTCTCCTAATCCCACACCCCAAAATATGACATAAACCCATCCTCCTGGCAATTCAAAAAGAAGAAATGAAGCTGGGAACTCCAGTCTGCACTTGGCCTGGTCTTCAGTAAATCATTTCCTTTCCTTTGCCTCCCAAAGCTTGTTGACATATTATTGGTATTTACATGCATCAACCAACTGGACCCTTGATTGCTCAGGATAAAACCCTTTCACAGGATTCAAGACCTTAGCAGAGAATAAGATATAAAGCCAGAGTGGAGAGAAAGCTCTTTCAAGTAAACATGCACGAAGAAATTAAACATCTATAGACGCTCTCCTAAGGTCAGATACATAGGATCTGGATTTAAATAAGTGAGCCTAGTTCTGAATGCTTCTAATGCAACTGACAAGCTTTCTACCACTACACACAAGTAAAGTTGAGCTAAACATATTATCAAACTCAAAAGTCAACCAATTTCCCCCATTTTCAGGTAAACATCTTTAATTTCTTTCGTTTATCAAAGGAATTGTTTGAAAATAGGAGGCTCTAAAAGCAAGATATGGAAAATCTTAATATTTAAGAAGGTACTTCACCAGATTCCAAGACCTAAAATTTGTGTAAATCAATCAAAACTTTGTTCTACCCCCTGCATGCACGCACGCGTGCACACACACACACACACACACATACACACACACATACACACTTCTGAAATACAGAATTTTATTAATCAACTTCCTTACAATAACTTATTCTGTTGAGTTAGGACAGTGGACTTCAGAGAACTTAGTGTGATTTCCCAAATGAACCATGTCTCACTGACTGGCAAATATTTGGTGATTTGTCCTTTCTTCTAGACTCAGCAATTGTAGCACATTTTTACTCTTGCAAAACTATGACAGCTGATGTATAATAGTTAAGTGCAAAATGAAAAGATATGCTACTTCAATTTAAAAATTCTTAAACTTGTTCTTTAATTCATTTCTTCCCCCCTTAATATTCCATCTTTTTTGGAAAGTGATTGATGCCTCAAATGATAAGCATTCACAAAATCTTGTTATGCAATATATTTTTCTAGAAATAAAACTTCTACTCTATTTCTCTGATAATCAATACAGTATTCCTTACCCAACTCTAAAGATTCAGAAATTATGTCTTGACATATGAGTACTCAAATTATCTGACTTTAGGATGAGTAAAAGTGAGTTTACACATTTTTAGCTGTATTCTTCTAAAAGTCCTTTGTTTTATGATTATCTTCTGTACTTCTGGGCCACTTAGCATAGTTCATGTTGAGCAGATTATAATCCTCATTTTTACACCTATAGGTGCCAACATTTAAATAGATTTATCTTGAAGATAACTGAGCTCAGCTCAAAGCCTCTAACCTCTGCTAGAACTGATAGCTGTCAACTGTTCAACATGGAGAAGAACATAGTTCTTCACAAGACCACGTAGTATTTCAATGTAAGAATTTCTGGTCAAGTTCAGTAAGGTAGCTGGATACAAAATCAACACACAGAAGTCAGTGACTTTCCTATATGCGAAAAGTCAAGCAGAGGAAGAAGGAATCAGAAAAACCATCCCATTCACCATCGCACCAAAAAAAATTAAATACTTGGGAATAAACCTAACAAAAAATGTTAAAGATCTATACAAAGAAAATTTTAAAACGCTCCAAAAAGAGATAGAAGAAGACATAAGGAAATGAAAAAACATTCCCTGTTCATGGATTGGAAGAATTAATATTATCAAAATGACCATCCTACCAAAGGTAATCTACAGATTCAATGCAATTCCAATAAAAATTCCAATGACATTCTTTAAAGAGATAGAACAAAAATTACTGAAATTCGTATGGAATAACTAAAGACCCCTTATATCAAAAGGCCTCCTGACCAGAAAAAAAGAAAATGGAGGTATCACAATTCCAAACTTCAAACTATACTACAAAGCCATAATTCTTAAAACAGCTTGGTATTGGTACAAAAACAGACAATCAGACCAATGGAACAGAATTGAGAGTCCTGAAATAAAACCACACATATATAGTCAACTAATTTTTGACAAAGGTGTGAAAAAGCTACCGTGGAACAAAGATAGCCTCTTCAATAGATGGTGCTGGGAAAATTGGATTAAGACATGCAAAAAAATGGACCAAG
>PVHY01010434.1:0-51910 GCA_004024945.1 Uropsilus gracilis
GTTGAGAATCAGTGATTCAGAGAAGCTAAACTTGAGCCACCTCACTGGACTTTTAAGCAAGAAGAGTCCTAGTGCCTCAGTCTGTAAATAGAGAACTGGCCTGGAACTCTGGATCCACACAGAGATGGGGCGCAGTAGGAATGAGTCCTCTCCAGCTCTTTCAGCCATGCCAAGGCAGCACATGGAGGGAGGGAGGAAGGGAGGGAGGGACATCTCTTAACATAGGCACTTCCCCAGGGCCACGTGCTGTGGGAGCAGCTGGCAGCACCAACCTGCTCTGCCCGTGACAGCCTGTGTGCATGGCATTGTGTTCAGTTCATTGCTCACTCATTCAGCCTGTCCTGAGGACCTACTGTGTGCAGTCATTCTGCCAGAACCTGGGGGTGTAAAGATAAATGATATCACATATAAATCAAAGAGTAGAGACAGGGATGGCAGACACATTCAAGAGTTAAGATCTCACTGCTCCCTATAGCTCTCTGAGGCTGGCCTGGCCAGACCCAGAACAATGAGATGCTGGCACTGTCTGTTGTCAGCCTGGCAGCCTTTCACTGGGCCATCTGGAGACTCCAGTATCGGGGACAAGCTCAGCACCTGAAAGTGCTTGTCAGGCTCTGAGCGGATTATGAATCTGAGGCAGGCGGATCTGTCACCATCTCTCTGCCTCAGGATCTAGGAACCAGGGCAGGGTGGGGCAGGGGGCAGTGAACACAGGAAGGTTCAGAGCTGGGATAACTCACTGTTTCAAACAAGATACCCATAGCCATGGCTTCTTGATGAGGCCTGGATGCCTGGGACCCAGACACACCAGCCTGAGTCACCCCAGCAGAGACCTTTTCCCAAGGAGATCTGATGATCCCAGGATTCGTTTCCTTCCCCATGGCTCAGGCTTAATGAGTCAGTTTGCCGCCTGTTTTACACAATATGGGCCTCACTGGGCTACTTCAGTAAGTTTAACGAGGGAAGAAAAACAACTGAAGGGAAGTGTGGCTGGGAGCTGGGCAAAAGAGTTCAGCCTTGTTTCCCCAGTCCTTTGCTGAGGACGGTGGCCATGCAAAGAGAGTACCTCGGAGACATCTGCTACTACCTGGTGCAGACAGTGTCCACCATGCCCCTCATCATATGAGCATTCATGATGGGAGCTAAGCTTCAAAGAAGGCCCTCATGCAGAGGAGCCAAATTGTTGACACTTGAGTTTGATGTGGAACAAAAGAGAGGGTGTTAGATCTTAGCTGGCTCAGGCTCTGTTGGGGTGACCAACTGTATGGATTTAGTATGGAAAGATCCGTGTTACCCAGAAGCCCCTCAGTACTGGACAAATCAAGACTCTCTTGGAAGAACAGGCAGAGTGGTACATGCCTGTAAGCGGCAGCCTAGGAAGCCATGGCAGGGACCGGGGATCATGGTTCTAGTCCCACCCAGGACAATGTAGGGAGACCTAGTTCCAAAAAATTCTCTGGGCGTGGTGGTGCGTGCCTGTAATACCAGCTACCTGGGAAGTTTAGACTGGGGATTGTTTGAGTCTGTGGTACCCCAGGCAACATGAGCCTGTGGTTCCATGAGCAAAAACAGTGAGACCTAGTCTCAAAAAAAAAAAAAAAAAGGCTCTCTTGGATGACTGACTCCTCCCCAAAGGGATGAGGGTGGTCAGTACAGGAGCTTGGGAGGGGCCAAGAGGGGAGAAGCCAGACTTCTGCTCACTCCTTGCTGTAGGTGTGCCTAGGGAAGTAGATTGAGGAGCAGGAAGCACAAAAGTGTGTGTGTATATGGGGAAGAGGCTGCATTGACATTTCCTCAGATCTACTAACTCCCTGTGCACTTTTATTGCCCTCAGAGCTGCGAATCCTGCTCCTGTGTGGCAGTGACCTGCTGGAGTCCTTTTGCATCCCAGGGCTGTGGAACGAGGCAGATGTGAGTAGCAAGGTCACAGCTGGATGGGAGAGCACGGGGAAGGTGCCCTAAATGTTAGCCTCGGAGCTTCCCTCTCCACCCCACCCATGACCTTCCTCCTCAAAGTGCATCTCCCACCCACCTTGAGCTCCCCGGAGGGCCATCACTTAAATCGCTAGAAGGCAAATTCTCACCTATCACAGGCTTCCTCTCCTACTGCATCTTTACTCTCATTCTTGCTCCTGAAAAGCCCCTGGGAAAGAAGCTCTCCTAGCTGTAGAAAACCTTCTGCAGGGTGTGCTTGGCTATGGGGATGCTGGGGGACTCAGGTGGTGGAGGAGGGATTTACAAATATTCATTGCCTCTTGGAAATTACCGTGTGTTTTGTTTCCCTTTGATTCCCTTTGAAGAGGTAGTAAATACATCTTAGGATGCCCTTAAGGGGGGTCAAGAGGGGAGAAGTTAATGGCAAAAGGTCAGGAGGATCTTTCTGGTAATTGACTTGGAATGGAAGAGACTGTGAAGGGAACTTCTATCTTTTGGAGACTCACTTGACATCTTTTGTTGCCAAGTCCAACTGTGATAGTCAGCTAATTCCTGTTCCTCATGTTCATACATACATGCATGCCTTCCTATCCTTTCATTAGTATGCTCCCCTGACAACTCCAGCCCCAGCTTTTGTAAGCTGGATGCTTAAGGCAGCAATTTCAGACCTGGTGCTTTTTTATTAACTTGCTGTTAATAACTTGTACTGTGTTACCCAGTACAAATCTCTAAGTTCATCTGGGTCTTATGTATTTCCCCCTAGTTTTTTGAGGTATAATTGACTGTATTAGTTTAAGGTACATAGCATAATGACTTGATACATGTATATATTATGAAATGATTGTCACAGTAACTATTACTATTAGTAATAGTTACTAATATTACTATTGTCACAGTTACTATTCATCACCTCACATGGTACATCCTGGTTATTGTTCCATAGAAAAGATCTATAGATCTATAGAAAGTTCTAGCTCATTCTGAGATTTCAAACTAGTACACAATATAATCCTGTCTCCCAGTATTAGATGGTATTGTGAAAACATGACTGAAGGGGAGTTGGGGACCCCAAATTGAGAGGGTTCATGCTCTAAAATGGAGTCATGCCACCCACTGCATAAGGACAAGGGAAGCAAATTGTTAGCGTGAATGATATTGAATAGAATCCATGTGCACAGAAAAGGAAAAAAGAGAAGATATTTCTAATAATAGTTTCTCAACAAAACACCCTAAGGTACCTATTCCACCTGTGGGCCAATAACCTGCCAAATAGGATTAGTCCTAAGTGAGGATGTCAATACCCCAAGGCTAGTCAAAATCTAAGGCACCTTCTGGAGGGAAAACCATGGAAAGGAGCAAAAGAGCCAAGCAGGTTTCTGACAGAGGGAGCAAAATAAAGTACAAATGGCAGCTGCCCTTGTCTCTGCTAAGGACAGACTTCCCATATGTCTCTCTCCCCTGGGTCCTTTCAAGTGTCTCTACATGTCTCTCCTCCATATGTTTCCTTCTAAGTTCCTCCAAATCCCCAGGTGCAAGCCAAAGCCAGAGAAATAAGGGTCCCCAGAGCCCACCATATTATGGAGCTTTCTATATTATGGAGCCTTCCATATTATGGAGCCACCCAGTTTAGCCCCTAGTTCCAGTAGCCAATCCAAGGTGACTGCATGTAAATGGGGGCAAGGTCCATGGTCCTGCCCCTAACAGTATGACATATACCTTTGACTTTTTTTTTTTTTTTTAGACTAGGTCTTGCTATTTTTGCCTGTGGAACCGCAGGCTCTTGTTGCCCGGGGTACCACAGACTCAAGCCATCCCCAGCCTCAGCCTCCCAGGTAGCTGGGATTACAGGCATGCACCACCACGCCCAGCTATTTTTTTTGGAACTAGGTCACGCTACGGGCCCCAGGCGGGACTCGAACCGCGATCCCTAGCCCCGGGCGCTTCATAGTCTGAAGCTTACAAGCACGAGCCACTGTGCCGGCCTACCTTTGACATTTTCATGTACTAGAGAGGGTCAGAAAGAGGGAGATAGTAATAGACAGAGACAACCTTCAGGCCCAGCCTCAAGATTCCAATTCTACTCCAACACTGCTTGTGACAAAATAGATCCTGATGGTCAGTTTTTCCCATCTCTGAAATGAGTACCATAATAACATCCACTGCATAGGATTTAGGGAAAATTGAATGAGATTGTCTGTGTAAAGTTCCCCACATACAATTCTATACAACAAATTTGAATTATCAAAACAGCTACCTATGTATCAAATTGAGGACTTGGTGCTCATATGTGATCCCCACTAGAAGGGTCGGGGTGGGGGTGGAAACAAATTATACCTTAGCCCTTTCATCTCCTCACCTAAACAATTTCCTGCAGGTGAAATTCTAAACCTACTTTTAGTTCTGGATTAAGCGACTTAATTAACTTTTACTTTCCTCCCTATTTCACAAGGGGCTGTGAAAGTAAAAAGTAATGTGAGGAAAGGGCTACGTGGGATCTCAGCAAACACTGTCAAGAATCAAAGCAAATCTGGACAGTTGCCTGGTCCATCCCAGGTGGGAGCTAGGGCATTGTGGAGGGATCTGGAGAGTGTGGCAGCAACCTGAAGGGTTGGGTGCACAGGTGCAGGGAGATGGGGGTGTCTCTAGGGCATCTTTCCTATCAATCAGCATGGGACCTGAAATTTATAGTCTGCAGCACTAGAAGCTCAACCAGTCCCCCTCTGTTCCCCCCAGTTATATAGCTAACTCTAGGTTCTCTGCTTTACCCTCAAGATGCCTGCTTTTAATGGTGTCAGGGTCCACAATGAAAGATCAGAGAACAGACACCAAGTCCCTCATCTTCTGGTGGTCCCTGATGCTAAAATGACTCATTGGTTAAAACAGAAACTTTGAGAAACCTACAGATATTGATTTACTGGGAAAAGAGGTGGTTCAGATAGAGTGAGATACTCATCTGTTCACTCATCAAACCCACTCATCTGTGGGTTCCCATCTAAGCCACCAGGATAGCTGCTCAGTGAGCATGCCATCCCAGCTGCTCCCAGGTACAGGTACACACACACAACTCCCACTGGTGTGACCCTGTATCTGCCCTGTACTGGGTGCAAAATTCCAGGCTACATGTGAAGCAGCAGGATTTGAATGAAGTAGAACTGAAGGCCAATGCCAGAGAACAATCTGGAGCATAGAGCTGTGTCCCCAGTGTTACCTAGTCAGTGGCTCAGCCCCTGACCCAGCCATTAGGGTGTGGGTTCCTCACATGGTGTGTGAGGTAGAGGCGAAGAAACCAATGAGCTATTTTCTTACACAACAAGTGTGAATCCTACCCCCACAGAGAGATATTCCAGGAATATCACATAGACTCTATTTAAACAAATTAAACTTCAACTCCAAATTTCCATTCTGCGGGGCTGATGGCATCTTGGCCTCAGACATTACTGACTATTGAAAACTGGGAGACTCCTGTACCCTGGACATGAACATCTGTTTATCAGGTCCCCACAGACATCTTCCCTCTGGGGGTCTTTCTGGTCCCTTGAATTTGGTGGGGTTCCATTCCTACCCACCTGGGGATGGCAGCACAAGGTCAGCCCTGGAGGCCCGGCTGGGCCCAGCTCACTGAGGGTCTTTCACAAGGTCCAGGTTCTTCTGAGGCTTTGCCCATAGGCTGCTGTCTGGGAGGGAGGAGGGTTTCACCAATCTTTAGCTTTTTTCTAGCTTGGAAGTGGGGAAGGAGCAGCAGCAGAACCTCTTGTTCTACTTTGGAGGTGTCTCCCTGATTTTCTTTCCCCTCCTCAGGACATGTAGTGAACTCTCAGTGAGTTTTAAATCAGTGACTTCAAAACATTGTTTTCTGTCCTTCAAATTCCTCTCATAAAAGATCAAGTTTTTTGCTTGAATTAGGATTGGGGTTGAACAAAGGAGTTTGGTTATAGGGTACATAGAATTCGTTGGGAGTTCAGTGACTTATTTCCCCATCTTTATTTGAGGATGTTGGAGCTCCAGGTTTAGAAGGCTGAGTACTGGGTGAACGTGTTATATTAGAAAGTTCTACTAGAAAGTTCTACCACTGGGTTTTACCTTGAAGTGATCCAGATCAGGGATTTCTGTTCCCTACCATGACATTACCAGGCATGACATGAGACCTGGCTTACATTCCTCTATCAGATCACATTTCTCCTTACAACCAAGGTTTCCCAGGTGATTCCTGTTGACCATACCTATGTTCAGTGACCATGAGCCCCAAGCTTTAAATCTACCCATAACTGGGGACGGGAGGGTAGGGAAAGGAGCAGCACTTTTCAGTAATATCTGTTGACTTCAAATAAATAAGCCAATTATTCCACCAGTAACATGGGTAAAGGGGTTTCTTCACAAACAACATGACACAGTTAGAAGTGGGGTTTCATAGCACGTCTCCAGCAGGAAGAGCCTAAAATATTTTATATCATTGGGATAAGCGGCTGGGGTGGAGGGGATAGGGGTTCTTTTCTCCTACTGGGGCAGCAGACGTCTCAATTTTAGTAGGAGTGCAGGGATATCCTTTCCAGTGGTGTGTGCTGATGACAGGTACATGAAAAAACTCTGAGACTCCCAACCAGATTTAAATAAAGTTTCTATATATTTACCTTCACAAATGTGAGGTCCTAACCTCCAAGTCTCGTGAAGAATCTCAGAACAAGGCAAAAGAGAAACTCCCAGTTCAAACAGGCCAGTGGGGAGAGTGGTGGGAATAGGAACCTCTCTGGCCTCTGTAGAAAATCTCAAAGGAGGACACACAGGGCTTTACTCCACCCAGGCTGGGGTTCAGCTAGGCAGCTGAGGCCTGCTCCTGCCAGTCATACACCCTCCAAAAACCCAGAATTACTGTTTCTTTCTCTTTGGACTTAATAATCTTCTTCCAGAAATCTAATTACGCTATTGAAGGGAAATTCCCACTCCCACCCAAACAGAACCCTTGGGCATTTCCCATTAAACACAAAGATCCATTAACCCACAGCAAACTGTGACCTTTGACCAGTGACAAACCCTGTCCCCTTACATTCCATGGGGTGAAAATTCCATTCACATTCATCAAGTTTCTCTCATGGGAGCACAAAAGAGCTGCTTGTGTGGCAGTTGGCATTTTTCATTCTAAATCCCCAAGGGACATCAAGATCTAGGTCCCTGCATTGGCCTTGGAGACAGAAACCAGCCCCCCCACCCCCCCATCATCCTTTCCTGGGTATTTTATTAGAGCTTGTCTTCCCCAGGAGCCCTGATCTTTGCTTAAAGGGTCAGTCCTGGGCAGATCTGTCTCACCTGCCTCACCCCAACCAAGCCTGTCCTCTTAGGCTGCTCCCTGCTTTGTTTACCCTGTTGTAACAGAAGACAGCACAGCACATTAACCCTGACTCAAACATCTTTGCTTCAATCAATCTTTTAACTCATATTCATAACAGTATGTTTTAAAAAAGAGAGACTCCCTGTTCCCTGCTCCTCCTAAGGAAGGGTGGAGTTGAGTGGTAAGTGGAAGCTAGAAAATTCTGGGCACAGGAGACTTGGTAGAGAGAAGACCTGGAGGAGGCACCTGGAGCAGAAATCCATGAAAAATGAGTCACACTTGGTTCTCAATCTTATACTTGTCTGGGGGATTTGGGGGACATGGGAGGAGACACTTGGAGGAGACACTTATGGGTGAGAGACTCATGGAGAAGCTGACAATAGCAGCTGTTATCTTGATTTTGATTTTGTTCCTTTCCTTCCAGATTTACCTGGCCTCTTCTGCCCCTTTCTTATGGTTCCCACCAGAGGACTCATGGCAAATTTTCTGGCCTCAGTGGCCCCACTTTGGTCTTGCTATTTTTGCCTGTGGAACCATAGGCTCATGTTGCTCGGGGTACCACAGACTCAAGCAATCCCCAGCCCCAGCTTCCCAGGTAGCTGGGATTACAGGTGCATGCCACCATGCCCAGCTATTTGTTGGGGACTAGGTCTCGCTATGTGCCCCCAGCAGGACTCGAACCACGATCCCTAGCCCCGGCTGCAGCTTCCTAGGCAGCCGCTTACAGGCATGCACCACCATGCCCATCCAATGGCCCCACTTTGGGCCAACCCCATTTGACTGGGCATTTACCCATGGAGGGATGGGTAACTTTGGTTCTTTCATTACAAATTATTATCCTTTCTTTATTGCACACTATTCATTAGCACTTTTTTTATTGAAGGTCTTATTCACTTAGCCTTTATGTTGTGGATGGCAGAACCCATTAGGAATGTGCAGATTTAGGGGTCCCAGGGTGCCCCTCTATCTATCCAGGATGAACATAAATATGTTATTTGTCACGGAGATACTTACCAACTAAAATGCCTGTTTAGCCAGGCACGGTGGAGCGTGCTTGTAAGCAACAATATATGGAGTCGCGGTGGAATCTGGGGATTGCAGTTGAGTCTCACTGGGGCAACACAGAGAGATCTAGTCTCCCAAAAATATAGCTGGGCATGATGGCACATGCCTGCAATCCTAGCTACCTGGGAAGCTGAGGCTGGGGATCGCTTGAGTCCATGGTACCCTGGGCAAAGTGAGCCTGCAGTTCCATGGGCAAAAATAGCGAGACCTAGTCTCAAAAAATACATACATACATACATACATAAAATTAAATGCCCCTTTATTATACTAGTTCTTTGTAATGTGTGAAGTTAAAAAGTAAAAAGTTTAGAAAAGTTCCTGAACTGAGAAAATATTCAATAGATATTGCTATGTGCAATAACAAAAATCCAACCAAGTTCATTTAAAGATGGAATTGGCTTCATGAAATGATTCAGGAATCAGCTGCATCCCAACTAATAGGTTCAAAGGCTCTTTGAGAAGTTGAGAAAAATGGGATTTTCAGTCAAAAAAGAGAGTGGGGGACAAGATCATTAATTATCAAAAGAAAATGAGGTTCACTATAGGCAAAGACATCATACTTGAAAGGAAGGTGGGGGCAGTGTCTTATCACATACTTACCTCACTTTGCTAATCAAAATACTTCAGGTTGGTTAGTTTCAATTACCACTGCTGAGACAGGTTGAAACCTCAATTGTGTTAGGTATGAAGTCTTGGTGGGACTTAATGAATGACTCCACTGAGGCATATTGTTTCTTTCTTTTTCCTTCATTTAGAAACTATTTTGAACTAATAGTTTCTAAATACCTATATGTGGGCCCAGTGGTGTTCTAGGACTGGAGAGCAGAGAAAACAAAATAGACCAAGTTCTGGGCTGTGTGCACTTTACATTGTAGTGAAGGAACTAGACTAAACACTATTTCTCCTGGGTTATCTCATTTGATACTCATTTCACATTTTCAGATCTTGTTCAGCATTTAACTTCTGAACACACCTGCGAAGTAGAAGCTCTGGTCCTACTTACAAGCCAGGACTCCCATGCAGTGACTTTGACATGCCTACTACAGAACTTGACATACTCCCTAATTAGGTCCTTAATCCAGACTAGGCCACATGGGAGAATGATAGAAATAATTCATCACAGCCTTCAAGAGAAGAGGCAGCCTTGGGCTGAGTTTTGAATAACAAACAGAATGGGGGTAAGAAAGGAGGAAGAAAAGGCCTTTTGGGGTAACAAGGAGGCTGTATAAGATTCAGTGGTAGGAACAAGTGACCTTTAGAGGAGATGATTCTGGCTGGTTGAACTAGAAAGTTGATGTTGGTCTTTACTTGGGAACCTTTTGACTTTGGAGCAAAGAAAAAAGAAAGCATTAAGTTTAATAATTAAATATATTAACCACTCAAATGGTATTTGCATTTTAAAAGCAAGGGTCAATATTTAACCAACAGGAATGAAAAATCTAAGGGTGAAACATTAAGTCTTAGACGGGTAAAGAAGGAAACTGTTTTTTCCTTTCTTTTTTCTTAGCCTCCCAAAGCCCAGCATTCCACAGGCTGGCTCTCATTGGCCATAGGCAACATTTTTTCAGCCAACCAGCCATGGATGAGCTGCCTTCTATATCCACCAGCTATGAGAAAACAACCAAGGAAAATAAACAGAGGAAGAGCCTGAGGCACTAGCCACTCCAGGAGAAATCCCAGGGCCCAAGGACAAATGGAGCAAAGAAAAACATTGGGTTTTTCAGCCTCAGATGGTTTTTATCAAACAGTCTGGCTCAAGCCAGGATACTTCCACATAGGTTTTATGCAGGAGCTCCCAGAAGACTGATGCTGAATTTATGGGATCCTACCATGGGGAATTCTGGTTCTCATGTGAAAGGCCCAGTTGGTTTGGTTTTCAGGCTTTTGGTTTGAATCTGGGACCCCCTATAACCCTCCCCCACCCCCAAACAATCAAATTGGAAATGGGAGTGGGGATGGTTTCCTCTGGGAAACCCCACTGAAGCACCACTCAAATATTTGTTAGGAGAGTCATCCTGGAAGTGCATTCCCACCTTCTTGGTTGTGAAACTAGTCTCCCGGGGTCATCCCTGCCCACAACCCCCAGGAAGAAGCAGGAGCGCCAAAATGGGGTGGAGAATTCGCCGCTGAACTTTTGGAGCAGGTTTCCAAAGCCGCTCGCCTACAGCTGGCATCCTTCATAACCCACAGGCAAAAGCCTGTACTCCAGGGGGCGATGTAGAGTAATGAACAGAGGCTTGGCCATACTAATCCTAGAGAAAAATTAAGATTCTATTTTCAAACGAAAATCAATTTAAGTGAAAAAGTTTCAAGTCACTAAATTGCAAGTCATAAAACTGAATCTGGAAGGATTTTGCGGTGTGGTGAAAGAGCTTTGAAAGCAGACCAGAGTGGGTTCAAATTCACTTCCTATCTATGTTATTAAATCTCCTTGAGTCTCTGCTTCCCCATCTGCAAGGCACCCATCTCAGCAGCTAGCTGTAAGGATTTCTTGTGATAGTAAATAAAGCTTCTGTATCATTCCTGGAGCATGGCTGGGAGTCCCGTGTTCATCCCTGACTGTCCTCATCTGGAGAAGACCCCTGTGAGGCCCAAGTCACTCTTGCGCTGTCTCTTAAGAAGAGAATGTTATCTGTCTGAGGACACCAGGTACAGTTGAGCTACTGAACCTCGAACTCGTAATGATCCGACAGAGCACTTTGTCAGCTAGACTTGTCTGGTGAAGTCCAAGTAATTGAATCCTGGCCTGGTGGAGATCAAACCCACAGTTTAAAAGACTGGTGCCTTCTCTTTGCAATTTGAAAGAAACCCCTCTCTTTATCCTGATCTGATCCGTGTCACTTTCCCTACATCTCTGCATCCCATTCCCAGTTGATTTCTTGATTTGAACTATTTTTCCCACATCAGGGTCTTTGCAGTAACTGTGACCTAACAGTAATGTTCTTCCATCAGATGTCCCTATGTCTGCCCTGTCTTATCATTCAGGTTCCAACATCAAGGTCATTTTGCTTTATAATTTAGTGCTGTGCTTAGCACTACCTGATGTCTCTTATTTAAATATTTGTTTAAGATGGTTCCCTACCAGAAAGTAAGTTCAATGAGTACATGAAACTTGACTCTAATTGGCAAGTTGAGCCAGGACAGTTCCTGATTTGACATGTACATGTGATGAAAGTTTGCTTAAGGAAAGAAGCAAGAATCTTGAGAACATCCTGATTAAGGAGTCCGGCCTATAAAATAGTCTACCTCTTTGGGCCTAAGGGAAAATTTCCTCCACCTCATGTGGGTTCTTCTAAGGTTGAACTGATGAACAAATCAATACAAGACAGATTAGTAGGAGGAAAGATCAAAACTTGATAACATGTAAATGGGGAATTTGGTTATAAATCCTAAAAAGCAATGTAGTGGGCCAGAGATATTTATCTTATGTTTAGGGACCTGGGGTCATCAAGGTGGGGGGACTTTACATGACAGTCAGGAAGGGGTGGCCTCATCTGTATTCTAAGAGTAGTGATGAAATTCTTGGAGAGGAAGTGTTTATTGATAAATGTACAACTGGATGAAACACCTTGCCATCCCACCCCTAGAACCACATTCTTCGTGATCATCAAAGAGACTGCTTTCTGATCAGTAAAAAGTATGGAAGTTTAGGATGCTATGATCTCTTCTTTGACTGGGAATTATGAAGGATTCGGGCAAGGACAGATGCTTTTCCTCAGTCTGAAGGGATTTCATTGCTCTCAGGTCAAAATTCTGCTAGAGTCAGGTGTTGTGAGACCAGTTCTGAGAATCTTAGGGTGGTCTATTTTGGGCACCTTCAACTCCATCATGAGATGGGGCTCAAACTCTTGCAATTTACACATAAGACATTAACTATGCTTTTATTTTAGCCACTCAATAGAACATGCCCATATCTTAAATAGCAATAGATAGTT
Organism: Uropsilus gracilis; assembly: GCA_004024945.1. NCBI lineage: Eukaryota > Metazoa > Chordata > Mammalia > Eulipotyphla > Talpidae > Uropsilus > Uropsilus gracilis. The sequence goes on from PVHY01010434.1 coordinate 12,259, forward strand.
GAAATAGCTAATCATTGGTTTAATGTCTCTCACTAGATAATGACTGACCAAAAGATGGAGCCATATCCATCTTGCTCACCCATCTGTCCTCGTTGCCTAGGAAAGTATCTGATAAGACTGGGGAGCAACACCAGGCCCACCAAAGCATCCATGAAATTTCAGCAGGGAAGTCTTGAAATTCAGCCTCCTGGAGGCTCATGGTTTCTTCATATTCCTTCCAAGGGATTTGCCACTGGGACTGTTATGAGTGTTCTTTCTCCCAAGATCAAATTGCTTCCTGCCTCATCATGTCTCGTATCTTTCCCTCAGATTCCCCAGATTTGGGGAAACAGAGTGTACCCCCTCCCACTTCCTCTTTCCATCCCAGCTGTGCCTCTCCTGAAGTACCTCTGACCAGAAGATGAAAAAATAGTATCAAAGCAGCTCCTGTGAACAGAAAGCTGAAGAAGGAAGAATAACACAGATCTCTACCTCTGAGATATGACCTAGGCCAGAGCTGAAGTGACAGGGCCACTATATATAAGAAGAGAGGGTATGGCATTACCCATTGAGGTGTGGCAGAACCAGGTAATATTGGCTACCACTGGGAAGGGGACTTGCCAATCAGGACAACTCTCCTGTGCTGAATACCCCATCTCCCCACTTCCAAGAGATCTCCTATGAAGTCTTCAGAGGTGTCAGACCCTGCACACTGGAATAAGAGCTCTATCACAGGGTTATGTGCTAACTTCTGTGGTAACATGGGCAGGGAATGCCTGAGCTGCTCTCCATTTCTTGGAGTGAAATATTTAAACCATTTTGTTTCCAAAGCCACTGTTCCATCTTTTTCATAGCTGTGTAATATTCTGTTTGGGATATATTCCAATTTTTTTTATCAGTTTGTCTGTTGAATGGTGCTTAGTTTGGTTCCATGAATTGGATATTGTGGTTGGTGCTGCTATATACATAGACATATGCAATTTTTAATGTGTCCTTTCATAAATTTAAGGTAAATATGTTATAGAGTCACTGCTGGTCATATGAAATTTCCATTTTTATTTTACTAAGAAATCTCCATACCATTTTCAAAAGAAGCTGCATCAACTTGCATTAGCACCAACAGTGAATGAGTGTAGTGTTCCTTTTTCTCCACATCCTCACCAACATTTGTTGTTGCCAATCTTTTTGATATGGGCCATTCTTAGAGAGTGAAGTGCTACCTCACTGTGGTTCTGATTTGCATTTCCCTCAAAATATGTGATGTTGAATTTTATCCCCTGTGTCTGAATTTCTTCTTCAATAAAGTGTTTTTTAAGATCTTTTGCACATTTTTTAAAGGTGGTTTATCTGCTTTTTGTTTTGTTTTTGCTGTTAGTTTGTATAAGAACTTTGTATATTTTGGAAATTAGACTCTTGTCAGATGTGTGATGTGCAAATATTTTTCTCCCCATTCTGTAGTTTTCCTTTTTGTTTTTGTGATGGTTTTCTTTTGAGGTATCAAAAACTTTTCGGTTTGATGTAGTTCCATTTGTTTATTTTTGCTTTTGTTTCCCTTGCTATTGGCCCTGAGTCACCAAACACATCTTTGCAGTAGGTATCCTGTAGTGTGTCCCCTAGATTTTCTTTCAAGTATTTTATGATTTTGGTTCTTATGTCCAGAACTTTACTCCATTTTGAATTAATTTGGGGTCTCATTTTGACCTTATCCAAAACTAAAAGAGTGTGTTAACACTGTAGGCAACTCTGCATATGGGATTTAAAGCAAGAATCCCCTAAATGTGGTAGGTAAACATCACAGGGACAAGAAAGCTCTGTGAAGGAGAAACTCCAGTCCATTGTGACCATGTGAGGTCTGGGGAGATTTGCTGTTGCTATTGTTGTTAAAGATCACTGTGATTCTCTTGGACAATCAGATCAAGTTTGGGAATCTGCTAAAGTAAGATCTCCCTGCCTGTTGTCAGGACCTGAAAGACCTGATGTTAAAGGCATCTTTAACATCACATTCTTGGGTCTCCTAGGGCTCCAATTAGGTATGAGATTTTCATCCATCTTCAGAGATGGCTAACATCTTGATGGAAACTGCTCCAGAAGGATCTGCAGGATCCACTTAGTTATCAGCAACTATTGAACCCGTATGACATGCCACGTCCTTTTCACCTGAGGACTACGAAAAGAAGCAATCCATACACAAAATCCCTGCCTTTGTGGAGTTTACCATTATAAGGGAGAAAGAGACCAGAAAATGGAAAGATACCATACAAGGTGTTAGAGGGAAGTAAATGCTAGGAAGAATGCAAAGCACAGAAGATGGTAGGATTGTGAAGATGGGGTAAGTGGGCACTATATTTCAATGGGAACACAAGTTGAAATGTTGTGTGGCCAGAGAAGGTCTCACTGAGGAGAGGATATTTAATTGAAGAGCACTGAATCAAGTCAAACTTAATTTGACTTATATTCCAATATTATCAGTGTGGTTGTTGGAGATGAACTGCAAAAGCAAAAGCAAGAGAAAAACAGCAATACTGGAGAAATGTGAGAGGTGATGGAGGTGAATAGGTTTTCTATTGTGGCAAACTTGGTGGCTTAAAACAATACAACCTGATTCTCCTACATTTATGGAAGCCAGCAGTCAGACATAGTTTTCACTGGACTAAAACCAAATTGTTGGCAAGGACACGGTCCCCCCAGAGCCTCTTGGGAGAATATATTTCCATGACTTTTGCAGCGTTGAGAACTCCATTTGTTGCATTTCAGGGCCTCTTCTTCCACCTTCAAGACCAATGGTTGTAGCATTTTCACATCTGTCTCTGCATCATCTTCACGTAGTCTGCTCTCTTCTGTGTTAAATCACCCTCTTCTTTTTGTAAGAACTCATTATTACATTAGAGCCCACCTCGACTCATGAGGAAAACCTTAAGATCTTAATTGAATCATATTTGCAAAGTCTCTTTCATGACCTGAGTCATATTCACAGTTAAGGAGTTAGGACCAGGGTGTCTTTGGGGACCATTACTGATCCCTTCAAAGAGGTGTGGGCCAGGACAGATGTGATGGAAATGAGCAGGTTTTTGGATTGGTTTTGAAGATTGAGTCAATGGGACATTTTAGAGATTGAATGTGGGGTGTGAAAGAGAGGAATTAAAGAATGTGCAAAGACTTTGGCCTGAACAGTTGTTGTAAAGGAGTTTGCATTTGCTGAAAAGAAAAAGTATGGGAAAGCATCTGTGGTAGTTCTCTCTCTCTCCTCTCTCTCATTTATTTGGTTGCTTGGTTGGTTATTTAGTTCTCATGGGCATGTTAGTTTTGAGATGCCCCAGACAAGTGAATGTGTTGAAAAAGCATCTGGGTATAGGAAGCTGAAGTTCAGAAGCGACATCTTACACTGGAGGTATTCATTTTGAGAGACTTCAGTGCTTTTAAAATTTTGAAATTGACTGAAATGCTTACGGGTGTGATTGTGCTTAGAAAAGAAAAGAAGTTCAAGGACTGCCCTGGGTCACTGTGACCATTCAAGGTTAGGGAGTGAAGGGAGGTGCCAGCCCAAGGGAGAAGTAAGGTAACAGGAAAGAGTGTCTGACAAGGAAGAAGGACATGTGGTGTCCTGGGGGCTGGTGAGGATAGGAGACAGGGAATGGGGGAGAGATGGGAAGGCAGATAAGAGATGGAAAAGACAGTTCTCAAAAAAAAAAAAGGGGGGGGAAAGAAAGAAAAGGAAAGCAAAGAAAAAAAAAAGAAAAGAAAGGACAGCTCTCTCCCTCTGGAGGGACATGGGTACCTCTAGGATGGAGGTCATACCGACAGAGATACCACTGAGGTGAAGAAAATCTGTCTATCTTTTCCCATTAACCCAGTGTCCCTCATGTCATTTGTAATTTCCCAGGGGACAAGTGTATCACCTGTTTCTAGAAAAGGAAAATATCTCAAGACGCAAGGTCTCCATCTGCTCACCACCCACTGAGCAGCCTGGCGTTGGTATTGATTGGGTGCTCAGATCATTAGTTCCTGACTGGAAAGCAGCAGCTGTGCTAATGTCACCCACAGAGTGACTCCCCAGGAGGCCTGACTGACATTCTATGCCGCTGTTTTCATGCTTTAAACCAGAAGACTGACTTGAAATAGCCCCATTACTTTCCATGTCATACGTGAAACATCCATCAAGTACTCAGAAGCAAAGTGAATGAGAGGCCTTCATTGTGAAGTCTGCACCTGGTAGTTGCAATCCTCTGCAGAGAGGCAGCTGAGGCTCCCCCAAGCATACCAACCTAGATGTCCCTCCCTCCTGCTGCCTATCCCACCTTTCTCTCTCTCCTCCTCTACCCTTCTCTTTTCTGCCTCGCCCCATTAATACATCCCCTGGAGTTTAATCAGTACTTAGACCACTGGTTCTCCAATTTGGTTGCATATTGGAATCACCTGGAGAATTTTCAAAACTGTTGATCCTGAGATTCAGATTTAATGGGTGTGAGCTGGGCTTTGGGAGTTTTGAAAGCCGCTCAGGAACTAGCCGAGAACTAGTGAATGCCAATGCAATATTCTAAATCTGGGACAGGAAGAGCCCGATCTAGCTCAGATAGATCCTCCTAATATTCCCGGTTTGTAGGACAACGTTTTCGTGCCTGATCTGCATGCCACCGACATACACAGCACATAGTTGTCAGTGCGTCCCAGAAGGTGTGATCCTGGAGGGCTGCCGGTATCCTACACCCAGCTTCTAACTTTCCTACACTCCGTCCTAGGACACCTTCAGTCAGCTTTTCTGTTTTGGCAACATAAGGGTTCCAGTGGCAGCTCTAGCTCCACTTGTGAGCCATGGGAGTAGTAGGGGAAAGGTGCATGGAAACATCCAGGGCAAACGTACATCGTTGTGCCTTGTACGCATGTGCACACACCACGAGTGAGTCAGATTTAAAGGTGACGTTCTGCCTGCAAAGAAATTCTGGTAGAGAAGGGGCTGCTCCATGGTGCTGCTTAAAGTCTGATTTTTGATTGTTTTGTTTTGTTTTGTTTTGTTTTGTGTGTGTGTGTGTGTGTGTGTGTGTGTGTGTGTGAGAGAGAGAGAGAGAGAGAGAGAGACAACAACTGTTTGGAGAATTATAGGGGAAACCTGGGTTCCTTGCCCCAGAGCGGGTCTTGCTCAATAAATTGTACCGCTTAGAAGCAACTTAACTCCCCGCCCTTTGCTCCCCATCTGGGCTGCTAATTGGCAAGATCTAAACAGTAATATGCCCAGGCTAGATCCAAATCTATTAAATGCCATAACTTCAGGCTCTTTGAAAACAAATTTCTAGAGAGCGACATGGTTAATATGTCTCAAGAACTTGAAATATGTCCAACTTATATCTTTCCTCCAAGTATTTTACTTCCTGTCCAAAGTTACTAATCAGAGTTGTGGAAAAAGATTTATGCATAAAGATCTTTGACGAAGTATTACGTATAGTCTTAAAAAGATCAAAGGGAACACTCCACCTTCTGTAACAGGATTGGGTTCACCTATCACGGTATATCATAGACAACAAAATATGTGAACTGTTAAGAATATACATTCAGATCATTTTAATATGAGAAAATGCTTGCAATATAATGCTAAATGAAAAAAAATGCAGGTAAAATGATACATTTTGCAGTTCTATCCATTTGTGGCTATTTCCACCTATTTGTAATGAGGAAAACACAGGACAGAAATACTGTAACTGTGGACTGTGTGGTTGTGATTGATTTCTATTCTCCCCACCCCCCCTCGAGTTTTAAAAGTTTTTTTGGGGGGGTCTATAATTAGGAGGGGAATTAAAATCTTATTCTTTGAATGAAAAGATATTTTTATTTCTCACATGACAACTTCTATAAGAGATGATCTCATAAGTGACCCCTGGGAGTAAACCCTGTAGATCACAAAGATGTGAAATATATATATATATATATATATATATATTTTTTTTTTAAAAAGAAGTGACCCCTCAGTAGCCTTCCTATCATGAACACTGATGCATTCTGTACTCTTCCTTGCTCAGCATTGCCCTGGGGTCCCAGAGCAGCCCACATGTGGGTCAGCCCAGGGTGGAACTGGGCCGCCTCCTCCCTCCCTTGTTCACCCTGGGGCTGAGCTATGCCTTTGGAGCAGGGGGTCTGTCCCACTCTTGCAAGGGCTGTGTGTCATTCTTGTTACTCTTCAGCATTATGAACTCAGCAGAAGTCTGGGGAGTTGGAAAGCTCTTGCCTGGACATGCAGAAGCACATATGCTCATGCAGTTTAGAACTATTCAGTGTCTTCTGTGCGCCAGGCAAAGTTCCCACTCACTGTTACTTACGGGTTGTTACTTGAATGAGCTGACTGATGGGGTGAAAAGGCAAGTCTGGGACTAAACTTGGGGTTACGCATGGGAGATAGCTCCACCTTGATAAGTAGTGGCTCAGTAAAGGTTGAAGTCATAGCCTCACCCATGGGTACTCTCCCTCCCTCCTTCTCCTCCTCTCTACTTCTTTAGATGGAGGTGATTGTGGGGGACTTCGGGATTGTGGTGGTTCCCCGGGATGCAGCCGACACAGACCGAATCATGAACCACTCTTCAATACTCCGCAAATACAAGGTGAGTCCTGCATCTCACTACTTTGAGCCTTCTTTGGGGGACCGAACTGGAGAAACAAGAATCAAAAGACAGTGAAAGACTGCAAACCAACTCTCTCTGTTCTGTCCCTAGAACAACATCATGGTGGTGAAGGATGATATCAACCATCCCATGTCAGTTGTCAGCTCAACCAAGAGCAGGTATGTTTGATGAATGGCCAGAAGCCTTGGCCAAAGTGGCTCACAAGTTTCTATATAAACTTCCTCAGTCCAAGTTGGCCCTTAGATTCAGATTGACACCTTCTGTTTGGATCCCACTTATTTGTCCCCAATCATTTACATTTTAAAGGAGGACAGGTTAATAGATAGTCTTAGCTGGTTTGAGTGGGGAGGAGAATGTTTCCAGTTTTGGATTCTAATTTGAGATGTTTATGGAACATTGTAATTAGCAAGGGTATAGGTAAGTGATCATTGCAGAAAGGCGCCAATGGTCAGAGTTTTAAATAAGGGAGATGTTTGGGGGGATATATGGGACTAAATTGTAGACTCTTCAATGGGAAACATCTCTCTCTCTCTCTCTCTCTGGATCCATGGAAGTAAATGCTCTCATTAGCCAGTGGAATAGAGCCAGGTGAATCCATAGCAAAAAAAAAAAAAATTATTTTTCAGAAGACTGCCCAAAGGTGCACACATCACCCTCCTTTCATTCTACAGGCTTAGTCTCAGTTACACAGCCATATCTTGCTTCAAGGGAGGCTGGAAAGTAGACTTTATAACTTGGCTACTGTGTCCATCTAAATATTTAATAATATTTATATTACTAAATATAAAAGGGAAGTAATGGATACTAGGGCTCAATTAATAGTCTCTATCGTAAACCCCAAGTAGAAATGTTAGTGGAATGGAATATAGAGGTTGGAAGTGTACCACAACTGAGAACCATTAGCATGCAAGTGTAGATTACAGTTAGGGGTGTGGCTGTGTTCACAGGGAGTCCATGAGTAGAGAAGAAAGTTCTCCTTTAAATTCCCCCTAAGAATTTAAAGCATAGCAATGTTTAAAGCAAGACTAAGAAGCAGTCTGTACCCTTCAGCAGTGGTGGGCAAGACAGGAGACAACACAAAGATGGAAAGCACAGGCAACTGGGTCTCATGTTTCAGAGCAAACGGGGATCTAAAAAGTCCATTGGGCTTCTTCCCTAGAAAGTGGATGTATGGGTACTTGGAAGAGAAGTGCTGGTGTGAAGTGAGAACAGACCAATGACATTGGTCAGTGAATGGCAAGGGTGAGGCTGTGGTTTCAACATGGCTTCCAAGAGAATAACTGTGAAATTTACACAGCCTTACAAATCCCTGTGTTCCATTCTGTAATCTTTTTTTTTTTTTTTAAAGACTATGTCTTGCTATGTTGTCGAAGGTAGTCCCGAACCCACAGACTCAAGTGATGCCTAACCTCTGCCTCCCAAGTAGCTGAGATCACAGGCACATGCCACCACGACTGGCTGTATTTTTTTTTTTTTTGAGACTAGGTCTCATTATGTTGCCCGAGGTAGTCTCACACTGGCAGACCCAAGTGATTCCTAGCTTCTGCCTCCCAAGTAGCTTGGATTACAGGTGTGTGCCTCTGCATCCAGCCCATTCTTTACTCTTAGTGAGAATTTCTAAGGACTTGGACATGGCAATGTTTCCCGGGGAATTCTGATGAAGTTCAGTTAGCTATTGAAAACAATAGATGTAGCCCAATTTTTCTGTCAACTGTGCAGGGAGGCTCTTGGGGACCTACCTAGCTTGCCAGGTCAGGACAATATGTGCAGGAACCAGCCTCCAGGAAGGGCTCTGAGTAGGCTCAAGAATCATTTAGAGTCTAGATTTTGGAGTAGTTTATGAATTTTTACAATAAGTTCCCTGGGGTCCAATACTCCCAAGACCATCATATGCGTACAAGCAGCCAGAGCAAGGCTAAAGTAAAGCTACATGAACCAGATTTTCACTGGAACTGTTTGGTATCTGCCAGGACCGCCTACCCAAGACCCTGGGGGGTTGTGATAAAGGTCACAGAGAAGGATATCTTCTTATTGGGGTTCCTGTTAGGGAGGAAAAGAAATATTTCATCCTAAGAACCCTAGTGGGATTCATTCTCAGAAGAGCAGTTAGCAGAGAAATATGATGGAGTGAAACAAAAAGAGCTGTTTCAGTTAAAACTTTGCATAACTCATTTATTCCTTTTACCACTAATTGAGCTAGGCCCAAATATTGTCCTAATTTTAAACAAGAGAAAACTGAACAACAGATGGGCTTAAACAACTTGCCCTGTGGCCTCAGCTTGGAAGTGGCAGAATAGAAGAGGGATTTTCCTAATAGGGCTATACTTACTTGACCAAAGCCAGGGCTGGTCATGGAGTGTTAGGTAAACCCTTGCCTTGAGGTGGGCAGGTGAGCCCTCCTGCCTTGCTTTCAGGAAGGCTGTCCATCTGATTGCCATCTCTCCTTGTCCAGGCTGGCCCTGCAGCACGGGGATGGCCATGTGGTGGATTACCTGTCCCAGCCTGTCATTGACTACATTCTCAAGAGCCAGCTGTACATCAACGCCTCGGGCTAGCAGCCACCAGCCCCTGCTCCACTCTCCACATGTCCTCTGCCAACATACTGGCCCTTCCAGTCTCCGTCAGTCCCCATGTTTCTCTCCTGCCTTGCTGTTTCTCCATTTGTCATCTTGACTGTTACTCCACTCGCTGACTCAACCCCCCACAGTGTGGGGACCTGCAAGGAACCACAGCATACCTGATTTTGCAGTCATCTTTGGACAAACTTTCCTCTAGTCTCTGGGTTGGGGGTGGGTGAGGGGTCAGGGTGGGAGTTGGGGGGAGAGCAGTCCTTGAAGATGTGCTGGCGTCCGTCTCCCAGCATGCTCTAGAGAGCAGCTCTGGTGCCCATCCTCCCAGCATGCTCTGGGGAGGCGGCTCTGGCTCTCGCCTTCCCAGCATGCCCTTTACCACAAAGGGCTACTTTTCTTTCTTTCCTCGTCTTTTCTCTCTTTTAATTTAAAAAAAAATGGTGTTGTTGTTCACTCTTCATAGAACTTGGATGAAATCAGTGTCCATGGTTCTTTACATGTGTCATCCTGATGCATTCCTGTGGTATCACATCCCTCAGATTGGCTGTTGGTGCCAGCCTTGGCACCTGTGAGTTTATGGGAGCTACACCTAGTAAAGAAAGCTCAACTACCTGCACTTCCCCAGGAACATGCACACACAGAGCAACCTGGGGTCAGAAGTGAAATTTTTATATACTGAAACCTGTCTAGGAATAGTAGGGTTTCTTAGAAGGAAAGAACATCAGAAACCCATTTTCCAGAGGCCCTGAACCTGTGATCACACATTGAGAGTCCACCTTCATTCCTAGTGGGGTTGTGACTGGCGGAGAGAGAGTCCCAGAAATTTCCAAGGGGACTTCAGATCATTGTAGAGAACCATGGAGGCTGTAGTTACATTTTGGCAGCTGAGAAAAATCACAGACAAAGCCAAAGCAACATAATGCAGTCATTTCTTAAGTAAAACATGTTAGGAATTCACTTAGTCCTAGAGATCTTTGCTAATTGGAAATATTTATTGCCCATTTGACTGGGAACTCTTTGTCATAATGTTGAGACAGTATGACCTAGGAAAAATAATTTGTTACCTTGCAGTCAGTTTCTTTGGGGGGGGTTGATCACATCTTGGTCAACAGCCAGTCTTGGTCTGTGGAAATATAGCTGGCAGAGGCAACACAGAACAGAGATATTGGGAGATGGAGATCATGAGCACCTAAACTGTTTCATCACTTTCCTCCCTAATTTCTCATTTTCCTCTGCTGCCTCCAGAAAGAATTTTGATAGACTCTGTTCCAATGGCTGAGATCTCACGCACCTCCTGATTGGAGAGGCTGAAGGAAATTATTCTCTTGGCCTGTCTCTTTTCTAGCCTCTGACTCTTGGTTTCTGGTTGTCTCTAATGACTGGCTCCCATACATCAGGATAATTTAATCAAAATTTACTGTTAGCTATGACCGGCAAGGGTAGAGTGAGACCTGACACAGGAACAGTGTCCTTCACCCTCAGATTTCACAATTGCAGCAGCCTTCATGAGTCTCCAGGAAAAAGAACTGGAATCTCTCCCAAGAGCCCGATAGAGCAGTGTACAGGGGCTCTCATTCCTCCTCAATGGTGGAAATAATAGGGAACAGGAATTCTTGGGTCTCAGGGTTAGCCTAAGGATCATGGACTCATTCACTAGCAAAGACCTTTAGATATTCATTGACCCAATATTCTGCTTTAAATGATGAAGGTGCAGAAATCCACTGGCTGCAATAACTGGTTCAGGGACACACAGCAAGCATAGAGCCTGGCAAAAGGATGTTGCTTCCCTGATCCCTAGGCATTCACCCCCTGTGGTTTGTCTCCACCAGCTCCCAATGATACTGACCAGGTGACATGTGATTTCTACTCATTGTAGCCTTTACCTGGCATCTTTCTCTCAAATTGTACCTGTCATTCAGGTGCTCTCTATATATGACATTTTGTATGCAGGTCCTGGGGGAAGATATGAGGGGAAGATTCTGGTTAGGTTTAAAAATCAAGACGTCTCATTGTCTTAGAGAAGATCCTAGAAAATGGCTCTCTGAATCCAAGAATGTTGCTTTGTGGAAGGCTAAGAAAGACCTAGAAAATACTCAAGATGATATTATTGCTGGAGAAAAACAGAAAAGAATTTGTTTAGGCAAGGCAGATAGGAAATAAAACAAAGGAAACAGGGAGCTGGATTTCTTGGGGGAAACATGGAATTTTTAAGAATATGGAGTTTACAGATAGTGTCTGAGGGTCCACATGAGGGGAGCCAAGAAAGACCAGGAAGCCTTTGTCCCCTGGGTGCACTCTGTTACTTTGCTGGACCCTGTGGTAATTTTCTCTTCCACCCATGAAAGGGAACTGGACTGGCTTGTATACTCAGTGTGAGGTAGGGGGCATGCAGGGGAGGAGAGTGAGGAAGAAAGCAAAGCAAAAGAACAAGGACCATAAAGGTAGGTTTTTTTAGGAATGAAATGGGATAGTGCTGATCTTGTAGGATGACAAGGATCATGTTACAATAATTTTTCTCTAGTAAAATAAAGAGAGGATTCCCTTCTGGGTGTCATGGCTCATTTCCCACCCTCCACATTCTTCAACTGCTACAGGAGCTAGTCAGAGTCCCTCACTCAGCCCAGGACAGTACATTGTGGTCCAGCCAAGGTCAATGCCAAGAAGCTGATTCAGCATTTGAAGTGGTGCCCCAGACATTGGTGGAAGACTTCTAGGTTCAAACCTCACCTCTGGGATCTTGTTTTCAAAGGTCAGCTCAAGGCTGGCAATGGTCAGAGATCATGAAAATGGCAGGGCCTAAAATGTGCATATCGAGGAGGGTCTGAAGCCTCATTTTCTGCCTACCATTAAAAAAAAAAAAGAATGTTCCTCCCATTTTCTGAAAGTGGTTGATATTTGTAAGAACAGGTAGGAGAAAGTTCTTTGTGTTAGTGACTCTCTCCTCAAGGGATGGCCCTTTGGGAGGTCTGTGCTGCTAATGGGTACCTCATTCGCCACCCCCTCAAGCCCTGACAGCCTCTGGGGCCTCCTTGTTTTAATTTTCCTTGAATGTACATAGAAACAGAGGAGAAAAGTCTCTTACTAAAGTGCCTGAAACCCAGAGCTAGAGCTTCTAGAGATGCTGTCCTTCCTGTCTCAGCTTGGCCAGCCTCCCCCCAATGTTCTCTAGTCTCATGCTCCAGCTTCTCAGAAAGAATCAAAGAACTTGCTATTCTAATTTAGTAGAAAGCGAGACTCAATAAGCAATGGACAGCAAAAGGCAGAGAATTCAAGTGAAGAAACAACTTCTATTTTAACAGCCCAAATCTACTCTCCCAAAAGATATATACACCTTAGGGGACTAAGAAAGAACATGTCATGATATTTTACTTATCAGAGAGTAATGCAAACCTAAGTCAGTAACATATGAAAAGCTCAAGATTTCTATCAAGGTTACTACAGGAAAAGTAACCAAGTGAGATGGAAAGGATGGAAACAGACTATTTCCGTAGCTGATTTAATTAGGACACCTTAGGAATAGTGTCATGGTAATGATGATGAGTATGTGCTGTCAAATTCATCTGTCTTCACCTTCTTTAGCTGCCCAGTGAACTCAATCAACTCTTCATGTGGTTTCTTTGTCATGCAAGCTTGGAATGTCCTATCAACAGATTCCAGTTAGCCAGGAATGAGTTACATTTTGCCTCCTCCTTTTTAGTCTAGATCCAGGACCCAGAACTCAGCTTTGATCCAAGCAAACTCAAGGATGGTATGGGGAGGGGAAAGCTTTTTTTAAATCACTTTTTAGTCATGAATCTGCCATTTTAAGTGTGAGATTTGCTTTATGGAAATCAACTCATTAATAAAAAAATTCAAGTTGCAACACCATTTCACCGTGAAATATTTTGAGTAAAATTCTGTTGCTAGAATAGTCATGGGCAAAAGTTTTATCAGTAAATGTTTCAATTATGTTAATAAAGAAGATATGCTATGAGAGTCTCTTCCCTTGGTCTAGAATCTTCTCTATCAGTTGCAGAATTAATCAATTTTTTTTTTTTTGAGACTGTCTCACTATTTTTGCTCTGTGGAACTGCAGGCTAACATTACCCAGGGTACCACGGACTCAAGCAATCCCCAGCCTCAGCTTCCCACGTAGCTGGGATTTTAAGTGCGCACCACCACACCCAGCTATTTTTTGGGACTTCAGGTCTTGCTGTGTTGCCCGGAGCGGCACGCGAACTGCAATCCCTAGCCCCAGTCACTTCATACGCTGAAGCTTACAGGCATGAGCCATTGTGCCTGGTGTAACCACTTTTTTTTTTTCAGTTTTATTTGATAGGAGACAACAGTTGTAAAAGCATTCTTGGAGCAGATTTTCTGTGGTTTAGTTAATGCCACATGTAATTTATAAATTTCCATGACCAAAGTCAATGATCACAAGCAGGGAAGAATAATTAGCAAATTTGTGTATTATATCTAATTGAATAATTTAAATTTGAATAACTTATTTTTTGGCATGAGAAGTTTCAGACAGAAGTTAACTCACAGTTTGTTTAGGCAATGGAAATAAACAAAGCATGAATAACTTGTTAATTGTTCATTCCTGCTGTGACTATTAGTTATTTCATTTTTAGCTGTGACATAGTGTATTGTTTTAGGTCTAAGTGGTGATTATCATTAGTTAATATCAGCTTTGATTCAGAAGGTAAAATTGAAATTCCCTATCAGTTCATTTAAGACTTAATTACTGGTTTGCCAGATTAATTGTGTGTGTGTGTTTTAAATCATTTTGGTTCTCAGTATTTATTTGTTTAAAATAAATACTGTTTTTCCTCTGTCCTAAGAGTTCATAATGATGAAAACTTGTTTAAAACTGGGCATATAAACACTGGTTTAGTTTGCTATCTTATACCAATATCTACAACATACATACTAAACATATGTAAACACACATGTACATACACATTTGTTTTCTTATGACCCATAAATAAACTTCAAATCTTAGGATTTCATTGTTGCCAATTGTATAAAGAAATCATGGGGAAATTCTAATTGTGCTTTCCAGGGGGGAAATGGAGCTGCAGCAAGAATCCATAACATTCCCATGGTCATAGAAACATTGAAAGGAGACATGATAAACATATTCCTGGTCCTTGAAACTTGTTCCAAACATTGGACTTCATTGAGTATATTTTTATCCTTTACTTTAGTCCCCCAAGAAGCCACATCCTGGGATAAGATCAGAAATTCTGAGCAATGTTGATGACCATAGGTGGTTTCATTTCTGTTCCTCTCTCCAAACAGAAATGTCTGTCTAAGTAGATGATACCTATGTCTAATTCCTTACCGATGGCACTATTGAATAAGAAAACTCTTAGAGAAGAAGGATAAGAAAGTGTCAGTGTGAATTATAAATACTGATGAGATATCAGAAGGAAAGCTGCCTTCATGGACAGGGTCCAGGCAACACTGCTAGGTGCTGGGTGGACTGTCTTTAAAATGCCCCTTTGCTATTCTGAGGGACAATTTTTCAAGTTCTCAGAAATGAGGGAATCGCTTCTATGCAATGGGAGTTGCGTGAGTCATTTTCTTTTCCCCATCTCTACTCAGAGATCATCTCCCACTTGTTGGGGAAGGCATTCTTCTGACTTTCTTAACACTCATGTCACTGAGGAACACGTAGATGACAGCATGTACCTTGGTTCTGAACTGATGGAAACCCTCACCAAGATCCCTAGAACGGTTTGATATAATGGGCAGAGACAGATAGCCGATTAGTAATGCATCCTCCCCTTTCATGGTATAGAGCTGTCACTGAGAAGTAACGGCTTACCAAGAGAATTTCCTCTTGCATCACCCCTTCCCCACCCTTACTCTCTGCCCCAAGCCCCATTCAAGTTACATGCAGTCACAATAGTGGGTTCAAGACAATGGGATATAAGAGAAAATGGTATGTAGTCCTTCCCAGGCCTGGTACACTGAAACCTTCATTCTCCCCTCTCCATGTCATTTTCCTTTTTCTCCCAGTGAAATGGAGATGGCCCTCCAGGGCATTCTCAGAAGTCACAAGTTATAAATTGCAGAGTCTCTGGAATTTCTATGTCAAACATCATCCTGCCAACTTGCTCCTCATCCAGAGTGTTGTGGGAGCAAGAAAAAGAGAAACAAGTGCTGTATTACAGTAATGGACTTTTAGGTCTAAATGATATTGTGGTTTATCCCATCTAAATAACACACAAATGTTTTCTGGGTTGCTATACAAGTTGTAAGTTTTTATATGAGAGGTTTGTAGACTGTGTGACTAAGTATGCAGATCAGGATTACAAATTCACCTCATAGGAGGTAAAACTAAGTGATCAGGCCCATCAGAAATCAGGAGTTCCTAGGAGCAATTAAGTAAATAAGTTGAGAATTTAAGATCTTAATTCATGAAGTCCAAATTTATTTAAAAAAAACCAACAACCATGAAAATGGACCAGATTATTGATCTCATCTTTATTTTATAGCTGATGAATAAAACCCAGAAATCTTAAATATTAACACCCCCAACCCCCATGGGTTGTTCCAAAAGTAAATCCTTCTTCATGCTTAGGAGATGGCACCACTTAAATCTCATAAAGTGCTCTCATGGTTGGAGAGGGCCAAACAAGAGGCTCAGAAATAGGAATCAAAATGTTAACTGTTCTTTCTGTGGCATTTTAGCCATAGGACTCACTGTTCTTTCTGTGGCATTTTAGCATCCATTGCTCTGGTACCTCCATTTTAGACTTAGAGTTTAATAAATTAGTTACTGACCACTGGAATTTAAGAATTATTCTTTGTTTTAGAACATGTTCATGAAAAGCCAAGGAAATGCAGAGGTGAAGCAGTACCAAAGTCTTCTGAGGTGAGATAGAAACACCTCTGGGTTTTCCAGAGTTTCTCACTGTTTCCATGACTCATGAGTCTGTTGCAATCACTTGTTGGAAAGGGTGGAGGGATGGCCAGAATGCACAGACATGTGCACAGTCCTGTACCATCCCAGCTTTGCCAGAACCCAAATGCCCCCATGGGAATGTCTTGCAACATATGTTCTGTTGAGCAAAAAGATGGCAAACCAGGGAGTTACTGCAATAAACACCAGTGAGGATGAACAAGATTTGTAAGTTTAAATTTATTTCTTTTAATATTTCTCATCCTCACTAGACAATCAACTCTATGAGGACAGAGACTATGTCACCACTGTAACCCAGTCCCTGGCACATAATTGGTACTCAATAAATATGTTGGAAGGGTGGATGAATGGACAGACAGAAGAAAGGATGATTTCTACCCAAGTGTGAGTAAGAACTTTAACTACTATAGGAATATAGGAAAAGAGGGAAGTGGAGGGAGACAGAGAGACAGAGAGACAACGAGACAGAAACAAAGACATGTAGATGCATATAATTTGGGTATTTGAAAAATAGGATTGAATTAAGACTACTAACTCTTCTAGATAATTATCTTGGGCTCCCCTTTTAGTGCCCAAGCTACCTTTTTCCTAACAGTTTGGAACCCAAAGTAAATTATCATCTCAAGATTCGTTTGACAATGTTTTAATAAAAATGTAGTCTCCAAAATGCCATGGCATCATCAGGAGCTAGAATGTCACTCCCAGGGCCAAAAGGACTGGAAGGTGGCAGGGCACCAAGAGACACCTCTGTTCCAATGGGCCAACCTTACAGTTCCTCTCCATCACATTCACTTCTTCCAGTTTGACAGGAGAGTATGTATTTACTATCAGGGTGGCAAGGAGGAGGGACCTGGTCAACAAGAAGTTCACAATGGACACTACAAGGCGATAGTATTTTACTGGCCACAGTAAGGCTGGACCTCACTCTGTTCTGACATTGGGGAGCATTTTATTTTTGGACTTAGTCAAAAACTTTCCTTTGGATCACATTTCTCAAAGAATAAGCTGAATAACCTAGCAGCACTTGTCAACAACTCCAGGCCTCAGTTTCTGACTATTCTGAAGCAAGAATATGCCATGCAGTCTGTCCTTCCATCCAATCTATTCTTTGGGAGGCTGGCTCCTAACCAGCTTGACATTTAATTCTACCAGTCTCTCTGCCCAGCATCAGAAAGCAAAGAGTATTACACTGATGCAGTAAGACATTAATCTGGCCAGAGCTTCAGGGATGGGATCAGGTCCCACTAACCTGAACATGCCCATTCAACATGCCCCCATCCCACCCCACCCATATGAGATGGCTTCTTAATCCTGAAGTCTGTACCCAAGAATCATCATTGAGAAAGATCCACAATGGCTTCAATGTTGTTCAAGAACCTGGGTGTTATAGCAGCCTGGGGGCAGGTTGTCCCTAATGTTCTCCAGATTCTTCACATCAGCCAGGATTCCGTCGATGTTTGTCTCCAGCAAAAGGAGGTGGCCCTTCTGCCGACGTGCTCTTTCTTCCAGCTCTAACATCAGGGGCCGCAGTTGGCTACTGATCTGGGCTTTGGCACGGGAAAGCTTCTGCTCCAAAAGGATCAGCCCCCTTTCATCCACACTGTCAGGTTGGTCTATATTGGGGATGGAGACAGAAGTGAGCATAGAACAACTATGGCTAGATCTAGTGGGATACATGAAAGCCTTTCTGTTCCCTTAGCTAACTCCTCTTTCCACCTGCTGGAGAAAACAGTGTGCCATGCATTTAGAGGGCTTATTCTAAATTAGAAGTAATCTAGAAGTAATCTAGAAAAAAAATAATCTCACCAGTCTAATGGCTGGGTTATGAGCAGCCCAACTCAGGCTTCAGGCGATGCAGTTATGCAACATGAAGCTTGGATTTCTGCTTTCATGTTAGGGCCAAAGCTAGCTAGTGTTCTGGAAAATGAAGACTGAAGGTCATGGGGACTGAGTACTGTCCAAGGTGTCTGTCCAACACAGCTCACCCTAGGATCAGAATCAAGTATAAAGTATGCTTTCTAAACCACCCTTGGGAAATATCTTGCTGTTATCCATTAGAAGACCTTAAGAAACTGGCTGGGCGTCAGGGTTTATAGAGGCCAAGGTATGCCTTGCTATTTGGGGGATGAATTCCAGCTGTTAGTAAGTGATGTAAGTCTCCATTCAGGCCTGAAAGTGGGGATCTGGCTAAATGTTAGTTTCTTTACAATATGAAATATAGTTATATTGGCTCAGGTGTGTTTTACCCATTAATTATCCAAAATGAAAGTCAGCATGAAGGGCCCTTGGTCAGATCTGTGTGGTGTGACTAGGTTTGATGGTCCCTTGGTCGATTAAGTGGAAGGTCAGGTTTTCTTGCATAGCTAAGCTGTAGTAAAAGCACTTGTCAGCATTAGTTTATATTATACCCACAGCAATCAAATTGTTATTGTTCCAGGACTCAAGAGAACAAATAATGTAGAAACAACACCTGAACAAAAATGTCAATGTGGTGAATCAGCTCTTCACCTGGAGGCAATGGAGAACCCCAGATTTTAGGATTTTATGACAAGCAGTGAATGCTAAGTGAGCTTGGGGACAGAATCACCATGGGAGGCAGCAGAAACTAAGTCAAAATCGTCGGTGCACTGGAGACAGAGAACTCAGTTTGAATCTTGCCTCTGTCACTGACTACTGATACAGCTTCTGTATCAGTATTAGCTCCTCCCAGGACCTTTCTAGGGACAAAGCGATAATCCACATGAAGAAATGCAGAGCTCTGCCTGATACACAGTAACCACGTAGTAGTTCCCGCTTACTCCTCCCCGCTTTCATTTTCTCTGTACAGGCCCTATTAGTTTCATTGCCCTCTTAAGACTACTAAACAAAGCTGCTAAAATCTCACCTGGGGAGTTGTGCTTTTTTTATACTTAGAGGGTATTTTACTCCTGGGGGCTCATTGACAAAATCATCCCATTAGTGTAACTACAGAGACAACACTGGTCTCTGAGGGGATAATGATACTCCACAGAAAATTCAGCTTTAAAGCTGTTACTGAAAAGGAGAACTCAGCTTTTCTTGGATGTTGCTGGAATCTATGAGTTAATCCATATGAGGTAGCTCCATACCTACTACATTCCACATAGGCCAAATGAGGGCTGGATATCAGTTTGACCTAAAGCCAGAATTTTAATACTAATCTGTTTTATTTTAGGTGTGACTATAAAGGGAGGGAGGGAGCAACCTGGTTCACTGCCACACTATGCCATCAAATCCATTTTACACTAAAATTTGACAGTATCTTTTAGAACCGCTATCTTTACTTTCTGGGTTTGCTACCCAAGTATCTCAAGTTTCCACAACTGACTAGATCAAAGGATTTGAGGTTTGGGAAAAACAAGCAGCAGAGGCAGTAGGGGACATCTGGTTTCACAGACAGGGAGAATCCTCTCTCCACGTCTACTCTCTTGGAGCAGGCTCTGTTATCTTTGCCCCCTACCTCTTCAACAGTCCAAGTAGGTTCACTCTGCCCATTGTCCCTCTGATCGCCACCCTCTACTCAGTATCCAAGTGATTTTTCTGAAATATATGGAGATGCTTGCACCCCCAACTCAGCTGTCTCAGGAATCTTAGTAAAACCATTCAAAAGACCATGACAGCAGAGAAATGTGACCAAGAACATGAGTGCTTACTTACCCTCTGCTTTTCCCAACGGGTTCCCAGGGTGCCCAGTGTCTGGTGACTTAAAATGACTCTGCTTAAAATGACTTCCCATGACAGAAGTCAGAATCCTCAGAACTGTCCAGTCTTCTATTGAGTTCTAAATTCCCTAAATAAATCCGGTTCTTGGGACTACAGACTTATACTTCCAAGAGCACCAACTTCCAGTGACCCATCTTAGAGACGGTAAAACAGAGCCCAGATAACAAGAACCTCATTGAAATACCCAAGCCTGGAAACAAAGCAAAGCCCGAGATACCCTCTGGGAAGCTGAGCCATTTGTCAGTGTTCATTCTAGTGAGTACTTCCAGGGGAAGCCATGGAGCACAGGCTGGATGGTCATGCTTACTCCACATACCTATTAGGTGTAGGATGCTGTCCAGTGCATTGAGTGTGTCTTGGATTGTAACTCCAGCATTCTTGGCTCTGTTATCAACTCTCTGGGCTTCTGTAATGACCTAAGGAAAAAGCAATACGTACCACTCTTGAGAGGGTATTTCCCACACGGGCACATGTAAAGGACTCTCCCATGGAAAGTCAGGGCAACTCACCATCTGCACTGCACCCATGTCCAGGTCAAACTCCTGCTCCTTCCTTGCCAGCTCTCCTTCCACTTCCCTCATGTCACTCTTCAGAGGAGCTAGTCCCCTCTCCATGGCCAAGGCTCCATCTGCTGTCGCATTGGCTTCCAAGTTCAGACTCCCTATCTCCTGGGAAAGGAAAAAGAGCCAGGGACGGAAGGAGAGAGTGGGGTGAGGCATAAAAACAACCCAAGGACAGCTGCAGAAAAAAATACAGCTGCAGCCAGGCCCTGATGGATGGAGCAAGATGAACAAGAGAGAGTTAGACTGGGGACACACCCGTTCCAAGCTCTCTCTCAAACAAGCCAGTTTGGAGCAGTGTCTCCAGAGATGGGGAGAGTCAGCAGTGAGGCACTATTTCCCTTTTAGGTCAGTTCTCTCACCCAGTACTGGGTGCACAAGGAACCAGGGGAAAACTCAGAGGTCAAGCAAGCTCTCATGTTCTCTGTCACATTTTTTTGCTGTCATGGTCTTTTGAAGGAATAGTTTTACTAAAATCCCCAAGACAGCTGAGTTGGGGGTGCAGAGAATGAATGGGCTATGAGTTTTAAGTTTTGTTTTCATTAGGACAAAGTTTATTACTATCTTATCAACAAGCTGTTCATAAGCAGTAAATTGCTGGTCTCTCTGTACTAGAATCTGTGTAAAGAGAGACACCATGAAATTGGTCTCAGCTCTCGAGAGGACTGAAAGCAAGAAATTGTTTTTGTAAGTTAACAAGCCTCCAAGAGTGAAGCTAACCAATTCAGATACTGAGAATTCCCAGAGTTGCATTCTCATTTCAGAAGTCTTTTATAAGAACTAGGAAATTCTCCTCCAGTTGAGAGTATTCCTTTTCCTACAGCATTTAACACGGGGGTTTGTAAGGAGAGCTATCTACCTCTCCCCATTAAACAGAAGGCCCTTTTAAAAAGAAGGACTGGCCTTTCTCATCTCAACATCTTCACTATCAAGCATTGTGCAGGACCGGAGTGGAAGGAAAGAGAAAAATGAATAAGTGTAACTTAGACATGTAACAAAGGTTTAGGAATGGAAACCAGGATGCCACAATTTCATAATTTTTGAGTTGAAACACTGATAACAGTTGTTACAGGTTGAACTTTAACTCCCAGAAAGATATGTTGAAGTCCTAACCTGCAGTATCTTGGAATGCAAGCTTATTTAGAAAGAGGGTTGTTGAAGATTGAATGAGTTAAGACAAGGTTCATATTGGAGCAGAATGGGTCTCTCATTTGATAGGACTGGTGTCCTTATAAGAAGACCTGGAGATACCAGAAAGAAGAGCCCCATGTGGTGATAGAGGAAACAATGAGAGCCTTGCTTTTGCAAATTGAGGAGCACCAGGGAATGGTAGACATAACCAGAAGCCAGGAAAAGGCAAGAGGGGCTCTTCCCCGACCACAGCTTTGCGACAACTTGATCTCAGACTTTTGACTTGTAGGGTATGACAGAAAAAATTTCTGTTGTTTTAAACCATCCAATCTGTGGTACATTGTGATGGCAACTCTAGAAAATTAATCATAACAGTTTAGATTAAAAAATAATTCTTAGATGGTCCTCACAGTGTTGTGCAGAAAGGGAGTTGAAAATGGTGGGTCAGGCTGGTTCTAGAGCTCAGTGGGTGACAGTCCTTGAATCAAGTGAACCTGGGGCAGCACAGACCAAACAGGGATGAGCTGTAGGGGCCCATGTTCTCTTTCCATTCCCACCTTTGTGTTGGGGGCTGCTCTTGTCAGCCCAAAGTCTAGAATTCTCTTTACCTGTTCTATCTTGCCAGTGATCTCCAGGGCCTCCCTGGCTGCGCTCTTTGCCTTCTGGGCATCAGTAGTAGCACCGTGCAGGGCAGCTTCGGCTTGCTGGGTCTTGTCACTGGCATCTGCAACTTTTTGACTGATGTAGGAGAGTCTCTTCATGGCCTCTTCAGCTTCTGCTTTTTTGTCTTCAACCTGTAGGTCAAATTCTGAAGTGACGATAAAAAAAATTGCTATGAAGTTCCTGAAGTTCTTAACAAAAATTCCAAAAGGAGGCACTGAAAGGGCCATAATGAACCCTTTGCTAAGTATGAAACTGACCATCAGTCTTCCATGGGACCCCATCATTGTGTGAATATTATGATTCCAAAATGGATCAGAAGGAAGTAGAATCTTAGAAGTTCAAAGTTTCAAGTCAGAGCCTTAAGCTCTAAGTTGAAGCTCTAAGTCATGAGGGTTTGACTAGGATGGGTAGAGAGGAACTTTAAGGAAAATTTCTTTTTTGTTCTTCAGTGAAGAACCCTAAAAATTTAGCAAAATCTCTGCAAATCATAAGCCTAATTTCCTGGGTACCAGATGCCCTTGCTTGCTCCATCATGTTCACAAAGAAAGCACATTGATTTTATATTAGAACCAACCAGGTGATAAATGACAAGAAAATATTTATATGGTTGCAAACTGCAAGATTGTGAGGACCTTAAAGATGACTTCATTTGCCGGGCATGATGGCGCATGCCTGTAAGCAGCAGCCTAGGAAGCCGTGGCCAGGGCCAAGGATCGCGGTTCGAGTCCCTCTAGGGGCACGTAGTGAGACCTCGTTCCAAAAAAATATGGCTGGGCGTGGTGGCGCTCTCCTGTAATCCTAGCTACCTGGGAAGCTGAGGTTGGGGATTGCTTGAGTCTGTGGTACCCCGGGCAACGTGAGCCTGCAGTTCCATAGGCAAAAATAGTGAGACCTAGTCTCAAAAAAAAAAAAAATTTACTTCATTCAACAGTCTCCTTTTAAAGGGAGGAGATTAGCACCTAGAAGGGTTATGTGACATGCCTGTGGTCATAAAGCCAGATCAGCCTGGTCATGTGCTCAGCAGAGATGGGAAGTGGATTTTCAGACATCTGTATTAAGTATCAGTGAATTTTTTCTTTAGTAAGATTTTTACCAAGCATATATTAATTGGTTGAATCCAACATACCTGTTATTTTGAGAGCTATATAAGGATTCAAAATAAATAAATACTTTAAAGCACTCAAATGACTGAGTGAAGAAATACATACCTCTGAGATTCTTTAAGATGTTCTGAACTTCATAAAAAGTGGCATTGCCCATACTTAGTGCCTCTTGGGCTCTGCTTTTAGCTAGGTTGGCACGGGAAAGCAACTGGTCTGATTTCTGTAAATAGGCAGACAGAAGGAGATTAGAGTAAATGTAACATACACCAAGGAATTATATTCCTGCCAGGAAAATCACTCCAACATATTTCTCTTCATGACAACAGAAGGCTGTAATTCACAGAAGAATCTTGGGGTCCAGTCCAGTAACCAGCCCCCCCATAATCATAAACAGAGCAAACTTTGTACCTCAAGGATATATCCCCTATAGAGAAATCTCAAACTCTATTCCCCGACCGGTAGCAAGTACGGTTTTGCAAATCAGGTTCAACTCTAGCACTGCATATAGATAAGTTAGTAGACAGAGTATGACCAAAATCATACCCAGGAGGCCTGAGTTCTCCTCAGACACTTGTAGGCTGAGTCATAGACAAAGTGAGCTAGTAATACTGGGGTCTGTGTATCTCAGCGACTTCCTCTGTAAGTGGTAGCATCATGACCTTTAGAGTTTTTCCTAGTTCCTCTCATCATATTTATTCACATGGTAGGCACTCAATACATGTTTGTTAAGATTAACAAAAGGGTACCTGTTTCTCATTCTTTCCATTCTGTAAGAGCTGCTGGATATCTTCTTCCCAGTTTCCCAGATTGCTTTGCACCCGTTTGAACTCATTCATCTGCCTAGTCACCATACTTGAGAGAGAATCAGCTTTTTGTTTGATCCTGTTCACATCTACCTGTAAGGTGAAGAAATGAATGATCCTTCATAGCACTTGATACCATTGTTTGAAACCAAAAGCCCAGGCTCACAGTCTAACAGAATGAGGTTTTATGCCCCACGAAAGTCAGTCATCAGTTCCCCCAAGCAGCTAGTAGGTCTTATGTCTGCTGTTTTCTTAATATGCTAGTTTATACAGTTTCTTAGCATGTTAGTTTGTACAACATTATTTTTGGGAATCATTGAGAGTACTTTTTGCTATGGGTAGAAAGTAGAATCTAATAAACTTGGAATAATTAAAGGATGATAGGAACAATGCAAAACTTCTAAGAGGAATGAAGATCTTTAAGTATGATTTACGGATGTTCTAAGATGTACTCAACCAGAAATATCAAACTTTATTGACAATAATTTCCTGTAGAGTTCGACAGTCCCCAGAACTAAGGAATAATATAAAACCCTTATCCACTAGTAGGTTTGGGACATGAAACAAGAATTTTTCAGAGGCCAAGATTGAGGTTTTAAGTACAAAGAAATGGGTCAAAGGGATACATATTCTTCCTAATGGGAAGCAAGAAAGGTCAACATGGAGACAGAATGGTATGAAAGTATTTATGATCCTTCTTCTGCACATCAGGCACATAAGCCCGATGTCCTTACCTGAAAGGACTGGTCACTCGCTCCCTGAAGCTGAGACACTGAATCAAGAAGGTGGAGACTCTGCTGATAAGACCGATCTGCTTCAAGGTCAGCTTGTGCAGCTTCCCTGGACAGCTGTTGGGCCAGAGACTTGGTTCTCTCCACTCTGCAGAGGAGCCAGGGCAGTGGGGAAGGACTTTGAGAATTCATTCTCTTTAAAAAGCAGCAATTCATACCTTTGTTTTTAAAGTATATAGTTGGAATCATCCGCAGAAACAAAGGAGATTGGTATCAGTTATGACCCTCAACAATCTAAACATAAATATTAAAGTTTATATAGATTGAATAAGAAAACTTCAAATCAAGTTTCCCAGTTCTTGACAATATAAATACATTATTTTTATACCCTGACATCATAGTAAGATAGGCTTACTCAGGTCCTTCAACCACCACAGTGAGTGATTGTCTTTCCAAGTATTGTTATCTCTCAGCTAAAACACAAACTTTACTTAGAGGAATCAAATTACTAAACACTCTTTTCTTCTTCTAGCCTTAAAGACACTTGCTTTCACTGAAAGTAACACACTCAGTCTTTTATTCCTCTAAGTATTAATAATTTAAAAAAAAATGTCCTCAAACTCAGTCTGCATTACACACAAGAAGACTGCAGAGTATATTGGTCCAAGGGAGGACCTGTTGAAACGTACTTTCCCACAAGTCCTTGCACTACGGAGCCCTCCAAGTCGCCACTCCCACCTCCCTCACTCAGAGCCTTGCGTGCCAGTGCCAGCGCCTGTTTGGAATAGTCTTCTGTTTCTCTTGCCAGCTGCTTCATGTCATTGGCTGATTCCACATGGCTGAAAGGATTAAAAACAAAGAATTTGAGTTTTCATAGCCAAGGACTCCTATATTTTAAATGAAGGGAGAAGAGCGAGGGAACTGGCTTAGTTTACAAAGCTAAACAGAATAGGCCCAGATTAGATGGAACTATCATGACATGAGGAACTCATGTCATCAAACTTTTGGTGATGGGGGGAGAATGCATGGACAAGGAAAAAGTAAAAATATAGGCTCAAAAATGATTCCAGGTTCGAGGGTGCAGATGGGTGAGAGCAACCGTTGGGTGACAAAATATTGTTTCTGGGAGCTCTTTTCTCAGGAAGAAACCCCCAGATTTAATTTTTTCCAGGATCCCCTGCTCAATTTTGCTGCAACTCTGTACTGGGTATACCACTAGACAAAGCTTGTCTAGCTCCCCAGATGCCTGGTTCTAGAAAGTGACAGAAAGCTCGAGAGCTCATTCTCCAAAAACACAAAGCAGGCCCCTTCTGTTAACTGAATCCCATTTGAGATTAAAAGAGCTTGCCACCCTGCTGAGCACACTGCTTCCAGCAAACCTAAGAGGTTCAGGACCTAAAGTCACAAGGATGAGGGAGTTGCCTGTTATTGGGGCCCCCTGCAGAGTTGGTTTTCAGGAAGAAGTCTCCCCCATCTGCAGACTTGGTGCTTGTTGCTACTTGTTCCCAGGCTTGATGTGGGAGCCCTGGAGCCCTCAAAGCTGCAGAACCTTGTTTTCCAAGAGCTGATTCATTTCATGGGGCTGAAGGAATCATATCTGACATATACTAAAACCATAATGTGAGTCATAAAGAAATCTGGGGAAGAAAGATTCCCCCCACAACTCCCACCCAATGATTGGTGCCTAGTAGCCACCCACAGACACTAATAGCCAGTGTATATAATCATTAAAAAAAAATGACGTGAGGCAAAATGACTGCAATGGAGCCTGGAGGTAATAAGCAGGGTACTTAGGCCCAAATACCCTGCAGACTAGTTCACAGCCTGCTCTATAGAATGAAGCAGAGGTACCCTCTAATGCTGCTCACCTGTCTGCCAATCTTGTAGCCTCCTGAACCAGATTTTTAAAGCCATTTGGCCCCGCATAGTGCTCTGAGGGAGGAATGTTCTGTGGGAAAAGGAGAATTGGTTAAGGCTTTGCACTGACAGGTGTCTTGTCAGGAACCCCTTGTAATCAGTCATACAAGGTTCCACACCCTGAAGCTAACATCCCTAGTCACTATGGTCACGCCATTAAGAAATGCATAGACAAGAAGAAAGTAGAATCCAGATTCAAGAAACAGTCTGTATATTGATACAGCTGTACTAAGAAATACATACATGTTCATAGTTGCATACGTATTTTAAGTCCAATGTAAACAAAGTTTTAATGGTAAATATCGCTTGATCATTGGGTCAAAGGGGACTTACATTTTATTTTATAAAATTTTTTTAATAATTGTTTTATAGTAAGGAAAAATAAATACATTTTTTTTGAAATTCTTAATTTCCTCAGCATAAAATCTTACTGCTTTTCAATTTCTTTTATCCTTCTCCCATACACCATTATCTTTTTTATTCAGAGACAGCAGAGTGCTCGCTATCTCTCTCTCCTATGACATGACAAGCTATAGCATTAAAACAAACAATATCAGTGAAAATTTTCTCCCCATTTTTGGGAACATGTCTTCATTGGAATCCTCCCTTCTTTCTTCCATCTCCCTTTCTTTCCTCCCCTCTACATTTGCTCATTTGTTTGTTTGTTTATATAATCTGCTTATTCTGTTTATATATTGCTCATTCATGCAGTAAGCCAGTAAGCACACTGTACTGTAGGCTGAGAATACACAAATGAACAGAACTAAATCCTGCTCTCTGGGAGCTAACAAACCAGTAGAAGATTCAAGCCTAGCATGAGGATGTTTTTGGGGAAAAAAAATGAAATGGGGAAAAAATTAACCAGGGATAGGAACATAAAATGTGAAATTGTAGGAAATGGGAGAACAGAAGCAATGAGCATGGCCTTTGCAAGGAAGACATATCCACAATATGCCAGGTAGACCAGAAAACCTAAGAGACAGAGGGAACCAGTGATATTTAGAGCTAGGTCTCCCCACACAACAGTGATTCTCAGTACCCCCATCTGGCAACACCTACAGTGTTTTGCAGGGAAGCTTCGCTTTCTTCCAGGCTCAGATGCATCTGAGTGATGAGCCTGCGAGTGTCTTGAACTCGATTCTGATACTGACTACCCAGGGCCCGAACTCTTTCTGCAGTCATCTTGAGGTTTTCCAGACGGTTCTGATAGCTATTCTCTTGGCTCCTTGCTTTGGCCAACCGGAGATTGAGAGCTCTGACAGTACCTTTACACCAACAAGAAAGGGAGCATGAGCACTTCTGGGGCCAGCATAGAGTGATCAAACACAGAGGAGGGCTGAAAAGTTGTCTTTGATTGGTTTATGGCCGATGATAAGCACCAGTGTATGATTGCATGCAATACTCTTTTATCTCCATCGTTCAGGTCCCAGGACAATGTCACAGATGGTCTTTCCAGCTTTGCAAGGGTTCAGCAGAGAAATCTGCTGAAGTGACACCCTTGGCTATGACCTTATGTGACAGTGCTTTCTAGGACTCTGAACTCTTCTGTCTGATGGAAATTGGCCTTCATCACCTTCTGAAATCCGGGCTTCTAGAAGAATGTCCCGAAGGGCCTGTTCAGCCTGCTGCATCCTGTCTTCCAGCTCAGTGTTGGGCACTGATCCACCACCCTGAGCGCTCGAAACCAGGGTCTCCAGGCTCTGAAGCTGTTGCTTAAATTGGTCCAGCTGAAATCACATGGGAAAGAGGGTCAGAACAGAAGAGAGCTGACCACCATCAAATACCAGATACCCAGGGGAAAATAGTTAGCCATCCAGCTAGATAGCATGTCATAGTAGTGAAAATTTAGACTCTAGACCCTGGAGAATTTGAGCTTGAATCCTGGCCCCACTACTCACTGTGTACCTGGTGAGTCACTTTCATTATCTATATGATGCAGATAGTCATAATAGGTCATAGGTATTACATGGTTAAAGGAGTTAGTATTTGTGTAGTGCTTACAATGGAACAAAAAAAGTGTTATAGAGGGCTGGTTGAATGGATAAGTCGAAAAAACATTTTGATAGACAATTTCACTCATATGCGGAATATAAAGAAACAATGCAGAGGAGGAGATAAACAACCCCTAGAAATCTGACTATAGAATTGAGGTACTAGAGGAAGGAGTTGGGAGGAGAGGAGTCAGGTGGGGTGGGGGCCCCATGGACTGTGGGGGGTGGGTCTGGTGTGATGATATACAACTGATGCGTGGTTCTATATCTCTATATCATATATATAGTTGTAAATCAGTGTTACCTTTACAAAAAAAGATTAAAAAAGAAAAATGTTCTATATTCAGGTTTCTGTCCAAATTTTTTCCTCCCATACTCTTCACCCCAGCAAAATAATAATTAATAAATAACAACAACAACAACATCATTTTCATGCACACCTGAGTCTTCACTTGGTCATAGCAGGCTGGACAGTTGGTTAGCTCTGCGTGCTCACAGTGGAGGCCACCATATCCTGGTTTACAAACACAGCTGCCATCGCTTCGGCACTCCACAGGATCTGAGCCCACTGGATTGCAGTTGCAAGCTAGAGACAAAGAACAAACCAACAGGAAGCTTTCCTATCAAGCTAATTCCAGAGACTGGAGGTATAGGAGACTTAAAAGGAAGAAGAGCCAGTCACATTGACAAAGTTTCATATTGTGTTAAACTCATCTATTGACTATGTCTACAAACACATCTTTAAAACAGGCTTTAGAAGTCATCTAGAAATTCATTTGGTGTGAGAGGACACAGTTCATTATTTCTTATGGCATTCATTTTCTTTATCCTGATAAAATGTGAGCCTGTTGGATATTCTGCAGGTACTCTAGTTTTGCTCACAAGAGGAATAAATTTCTTCTGGGCTTAATATGTGTCAGATGTAGACAGTTCCTTTAATCTTATAGATGAGGAATATGCGCTCAGAGAGGTTGAGTAACTTGTCTAAGGTCACAGAGAACTAGGCTGGAGTGAGAACTTGTGAAGAGTCAAAGTTCTTTTCTCTATGCCCTGTTGCCTTTGACACTGGAAATGAGGAAAGAGGCATAACTGTTAGAAATTCAGTCCAATGATGGCATAGCAACTATATGCTATGCTCTGTTCTAAAAGCTAAGGATGTAACAGTAGGTAAGACACTGCTCTCATGCTGCTGAGTGGTTCTTTGGACTGCTCTATCTTTGGTGCAACCTATTACTATCACAGAGGTTTGAAAGATCACTGGGCAGGAGATCCATCTGCACTTTGAGGCTGTAGGCTGAAGCAGCCTTCAGAATAGTTGCTCCTTTGAAGCCCTGGCTCCTGGGGACAAGTTCTGATAGTGACTTTTCTATGTATCATTTGCAGACTTCCTGAGAGGGGCTCTTCTACCATGTCACAGCCCCCACCCTCCCACTTCAGTTTGTCCAGGGCGAGCTCGGTAGCCACCTCCTGCCTGCAGCTCAGTGCATAGGATGTGGCCACATTTCACAGCCTCCTCTACTGCAGAATGAAGACCTGGCCTGTTGACTCCTCCCACCAGGATCAACCCTTTTGACACCCTCCAGTGCTGTCACCTAGAGTCCAGCTATGGCAGCAGTTCACCTTTGCCAGGTGAAAGGTCCTGGCTGTTCATGGGTCAATTGGTCAGAGAAATCAAAGAAGCATCATGCTACTAATCACTGTTGGCCTTATTGATTTATTCATTCTTGCCTGTGTGCACAGCAGAACTTTTGCATGTACACACACACACACACACACACACACACACACACGCACACACACACACGCACCCATGTCCAAAACTTGTCTGGGCACAGTCCTACCTCGACACTTGTCTGCTGGATTGGGAGCCAAGGGATCTCCAAAGTAACCTGCTTTGCACTGGTTACAGTGGGCACCAGCTGTGTTGTGGATGCACTTCAGACATCTGCCTGTCAGGTGGTCACAGTTCCCGGAAACACTGGGGTCCACGTTGTTGTTGCACTGACAGGGTTGACAGGATCTCACTGGGCCCCGCTCTCCGAAGGGGTCCCCAAAGTAGCCATCAGCACAGAGCTCACAGCGAGCACCTATAAATAAGGGGCAGACCCCAATGAGCATTGGCAGCAAGATCAGCAGCAGAGGACCCTGGTACAAAAGGTCTCCACCCCACACAGTTGCCTGCAGGGCAGGAGTCCAGGGTCTCACTCCTCAGTGGTCACAGTCCTATAAGGTGACAGAGCTCAAAGGAACTTTCCGGTTGCTGCTGGAGCCACCTCTTCTGTCACACTGACCAACAGAGATGTGCATTTATAAGGGATCTATACTTTTCTAGTTTATCGTGGTTCACTTTCGAAACTCAGTTAAATCAAATCGTGCCTTCGCCTGAGAACGCCATTCTCTAATTCCCACCTTCCAAAAACAGCTTTAGATATTCTCTCCCATAACTGCCCCTGTTGCTCTTTTTCGCCCTACTTCTCTCAGGTAGCAGAATGTTCTTCTCTTTAGAAGGAGTCATTGAGATGAACCCTGTGTTCACATTGAGATGAACACCTGAGAGATTCCCTGGACAGGATGCTATGGCCAGAGAGGCCGGGTCCAAGGGCAGGGTGGGCAGGCCACAGTCTTACCAGTGACCCCAGGGGGACAGTTGCTGCACACCACCTCCTCCGTCTCAGGCATTACAGAGCAGCTGAACCCATTGCGACAGGGGCACGGCTTGCAGCTGCGGGGGTCATGGGGGTCGTTGTAGAAGCCAATAGGGCAGTCAGCACACTCGATGATGTCAGGATTCTCATCCCCTGAATAACAATCTCCTGGGAGGCACGAAGGGGAAGAGGAATGGGTAAAACAATACACCGCCTTTAATATGAACGGTGAGAGCTTGGTAAGGCAAAACCTTCCTTTCTGAGGCATCCCCCAAAGTGTCTGAGCACTGGCATTCACCTTGGTCCTGGAACCAACCCTGCACAGGCCCGGACCCTGACTCTCCCCCTCACTCTCCCCACCAAATTGATATACACCGTCTTTAGGCTCCATAACCTAACACTGCTCCCGGCCTCAGGTTCCTCAAGGCCTGACACCATTTGTCAGCACACTCATTCAGGCCCTGAAGTTGCCTTTGATCTCCCCATTCAATTCTTGCAACATGACACCAGCTCCTCCACCCAGCACTGAACCATGACAGCCATTTCCTGTAACCCTGTACCTTTCTCACAACCTGTGGCATTTCTACAATGAAAAGGCTTAAGTGCCATAAAGCTCCAGGCCCCTTTACCCCATTCCAGCCCACTTTCTTAATCCTTTCCCATCTTCAAAATGAGTTCAGGATCAGTTCTTTTTTCACACAGCTTGAGCTCTTCTATGGGAGACCCCAGTCACCTGCTTGCACCCCACACCCCCCTCACCAGGTCCAGGTGTCATTTCACTCACCTGTGTCTGGATCGCAGGCCCCTCCCCCTTGGCAGTTACAAGGAACACAGGTGCCAAAAGGTCCCAGCTTGGCGGAATCTCTTTTGTAGCCAGAGGCACAATCCTGGCAGAACTGCCCCTTATACCCAATGGGACATACACATTGTTCAACCCAGGGTGCGGGGGCTCCAGAAGTGGGGCGGGCTGAGATCAGAGTCACGTTGTCAAGGTACCCAGTGCCTGCATCAGAGAGAACAGATTAGAAGTAGTCGTCAGCAGGAAGGTCTAAGATCTAAAGTCAGCCCTCTCTTTGAATTGTATTTTTATCTATGGCAGAGGCAGGTGGTGTTCGCTATGCCAAGTTCAGAGGAGCGCCCACAGCTCTGGGGGCAAATACTTGCTCCACCTCCCTTCATACATGTCCTCAGTGATAGAAGTCCTGTGGTACCTACCTCCCATGCACGTTGTGAATACCAAAGGAGAAAATGTGTACATGACTATGTGCTGGCACATGATAAGGGCTCATCACATTGTTAGTAAACAACTGTTCTGTCTTGCATTTTTTTCATTGCATTGATGCCATGGAAAAACAGTATGCCAGCCACGCTTCCTTTCTACATGGGTGCTTACAGTTTGAGGAACTCTCATGGAGGTAATTCCTGGTAAATACTAGGAGCACCCCACATGTCAATAAGAGAAGTTTACAGACTTTATAGAACAAAACGGATTTGCAAAATACATGATGTCTGAATATGGTAGCCCTGGGGATGATACAAAAGGCAAAACTTGCGGGGGGGGGGGGGGGAGCAGGACTTTTGCAGATGCTGTCTCTGGTTGTGAGACATTATCCCCTTCAATCAATCAGCTCCCATCTGAACGTGGAGAATCTTTTTCTTTTCTTTTCTGAGACTAAATCTCGCTTTGTACAGGCTCACGTTGCCCAGGGTACCACGGAGGACTCAAGCAATGCCCAGCCTCAGTCTCCCAGGTAGCTAAGATTACAGGCATGCGCCACTACACCCACCTATTTTTTGAGACTAGGTCTCATTATGTTGCCCCGGCAGGTCTCAAACCTGTGGCTCAAGCAATTCCTCGCCTTGGCCTCGCACTTCATAAGCTGTGGTTAAAGGCACATGCCACCATGCCTGGTCTGAATGTGGAGATTCTCTTAATAAGAGAGCATCACATATTCTCCATTGGTGCTGACCTCTTTGTAGAGAACTATCCATATTATTATTATTTATTATTATTATTATTATTACTACTGTCATTATTATTATCATTTAAGTTCTCCTTCCTAATGCTTATTTTTAATTTTTTATTAAGGGAACCTTGGTTTATAGCATTGTTTGTATTGTGGATGTATAGGAGCCCTTTCAGATGTTGTTACCTTAGTATTCCCACCACCAAATCCACTGTGCTCTCTCCCACTTTGTTCTCGCCCTTCCTCCAACTCCTCTGGGTGACTAAAGAACTGAGGAATCTCAAGGGTTCATTTTGAAGTTTGGCTTTATCTGACCCTTTGGTTTTTCTATTTCACATATATGTGACACCATCCAGTATTTGACTTTCTTCTTCTGACTTATTTCGCTTAGCATATTCCTTCCAGTTTCATATATGTTGCTGATCACTGAGTGGTACTCCATGGTGTATGTGTATCACATCTTTCTGATCCAGTCATCTATTCTGGGGCACAGAGGCAAGACATTCCTTTTTAACAACTGCTAAAATGTAAAGGTGTAAACTTGATAAGAGTCTTTATATCAAAACCATCAAGACATTTACCTATTTGCTTAGACAATGTCACCACCTAAGAGAGCTGAAACAAATTAAAGCAAACCCCAAAGAGAGAGAGGCCCCTCTCTCCCATCACTCACTGTATTCTCCGTAGGTAGCTCGGATCCGCAGGGCCGTGAGGTTCCGCAATAACCTCCGAAACTCAAAATAACTCAGCTGGGGGCTCCAGTTACTACTTGGGTGTTCATTTAACCTGCACAATTTCAAATCAGCAGCTTTAAAACTCAAAAACTTATCAAATCTTAACCTTTGTTTATCTGATACAAATTATGTCGTGGACTGCCCCTTGACTGTCCTTCTGAGAGGGGCATGGAGATCCAGCAGTCACATCCTTCAAGGCATAAACTCGGGGCTGTCTTTGTGGGGAGCACAAGCCTCACAGAACATGGTGAAGAGCCCAGTGGGGGAGCCCCAGCTGCAGGCGTCACAGCATCTGGCTGGTGCTAGTTCACCAGAGGCCATGGAAAAGCTAGTATCACCAATACCTGTGAGTTTAAGAGGCTGCGATCCTCAAGCATCACCCTTCATTTTGTGTTTTGATGTTTAAACGATTTGCTATCTGATCATGTTTTATTCTTTCCACAGGTCAGTGTCTACCTTCCACAATGTCTGCATCTAATTATTCACTTGTCATCTTTGCCTCCAGTCACCAGCTTTGTGCTGTTGTTTTTCATTGCACATTGTTTTTCACTGGAATTTCTTCCTAGGAGCAAGCTCACTGCTTTGGTTTCATGCACTGGCTTGTTAGCCAGCAGCTCACTGTGTCCTTGACTGGGTTTCTATCTGGCTGGAGGAGCCCAAGACATCAAGGGTGGTCAGTCTGCAGCAGGGACGGGAGGTTGGTGACAGAACCAGGACACAGTGCATGAAGACAAATAACATGCAGACAGCCACAGCAGCACAGGAGGACCATACCTCCTGCAGAGGGAGACCCTGAAACTCATCTCAGCAGTTCACTCACCAAGCTGAGGAGCGGGGAGCTTGCGTCGGGTAAGAGAGAAGCATGGGTATCTCAGAACGAGTTGTCCTCGACACACTCAGTACACAGTGTATGTGTGCTGTGCATTCCCCATTCACCATTCCCAGCACCTTAGCACTTGGAGAGGCCCCCAACCAACCATTCTCACTTCCAGTGATGCGAAGGTGTTCTGATGGCCTAACCAAGGACAGGGACTCTACTCCCCACGTATTCACATCTGGCCTTCGAAGCTGATCATGCCACTTCTCCACTTCCCACCTCGCAAGGGCTTGCCATCATTCTACAGGCATAGACAAGACCTCAGCCCCTGAACATGACAGACGAGGTTCACCAAGAGGGTCCCTGATAGCCCTTAAACCCTAATGGCCCACCTCCCTGCTAAGTGCTATGTTCCTGTCACAAGGCTGCTTGCCAAGCCCCTGTGATACTTTCACACCTTCCCCAACCACACTTCTCTGTGTGTGGGCAGGCTGTCCTCTGACTTCCTCTCTGGGAAACTCTTGATGATAGCACTTCTTTCTATCTTCAGTCCATGTCCTCTGTGAAGCTTCCCTGACTTCTCAGGCAGAATCAGGCACTCTTTCCTTTCCTCTCCAGTCCCTGTGAAATGCACTACCACTGAAGCAATTATTGTACCAAACAATATTGTACTCTGCTTTTTGACATGTTTCTATTTTCATTTTTTTTACTCCCCGTTCCCTTGACATTTTTTATATCATGTTTCTGCATTTTAATTTCCTAGTCTAAGCGCAGTATAGAACACTTAGGAGGCACAGTTTCTTTGCCTAAACACTCTGGAGCTACTGTT
This sequence comes from Uropsilus gracilis, assembly GCA_004024945.1. Lineage (NCBI taxonomy): Eukaryota > Metazoa > Chordata > Mammalia > Eulipotyphla > Talpidae > Uropsilus > Uropsilus gracilis. The sequence goes on from PVHY01010434.1 coordinate 47,958, forward strand.
CCAAAGTCCCATTAGACAGGATAACCTCCTTAGACAACACAGGGCCACCATGACCTTGCCGAGCTCCTCTCTCTGATGTTGCCATTCATGCATCCCCTCCATGCGTGTTTAACTACTTAAGAGTTTCCCAAATGCACAGACTTCTTCAAGAGTGATAGTTCCTCTATCCTATTAACCTTTGCACCCTTTCTCTTTCCTGAGAGAGCAGCTCTTCACTTGTCTGGGACACTCCTGACCACTACAACATGAGGTATGTGCCCTCTGTGTATGGTCAATGTGAATCTTCAGCATCACTCTACAAGTGCACTGCAATCACCTGATTTATTTTCCCTCCTGTTAGCTTGTCAGGGACTTGGGAGCAGGAATCACGTCCTGTCTCACCACATAATCTCATGACTGTTATGTACTAACGTGCTGAGGAAGGTTTGTTGAGTGAATGAATGAATGATAAGAGTGAATGGACCAAGGAACTGGACTTCAGTCATAATTTGTTCTATTTGCCCCATTTGTAGTCAATCTCTCTTTTTACCTGAATGTGTAGGTCTTGGTGATCCCACAAGGCAGCATCTTGCCCTGTGGCATTAAGGGAGCTGCAACTCGCAGCCCAGCACCTTCTAGGATCACGTCATAGAAAGATGGGTGTCTGCCTCCCCTGTCCACACGGTAGTCAAATGACAGGCTTTGACCGTAGCTCACCTGTTGATTCCCAAGAAATTTGGCTGTGAAATAGAATTGCACATGGTTAATCAATTGTAAATCTGAAGAAGCAAATAAGTGAGCAAATTTGAATTTGTGTTAGTAATTTGTTTCTCTACTCCCCAGTCACCACCCTCCCCCAAACCAGCCTGCCAGGAGAGCCCTTTCATAGCACTGGACATGGCTGTATTGATACAGCCTCTGAAGGAAGGTCAGTTAGTGAGATGCTAGAGTGGCTTCATTATAAGACAATTCCATCTATAAGGTGATTCACAGTATGGCTCTTATTACACCATGGTCTTATGTTGCAATCCCAGGGATAGTGGCAGTAGTTTCCGTGTGTGACATACTCTTATAGTATTTACAGATTGCTTTCATAATCATCATATTTGGTGGCAGAAATTCTTAGAGGTAGGCATTATTGTTCTCAACTAACAGCTGACATTCAAAAAGCTTAAAAGAACAACATACATAGGAGTCACAAATTAGCTAAGGATGTGAACTGGGATTAGAATTCTAGCCAGAACTTTTCCATCCAGTTTTTCTGTAACACTGATACACATATTCATATATATTTCACATGTAATATAGCCGATTAAAACATACACACACATCCTCTACCATACAGAATACATATGCCATATACACATACATATATGAGATTATATATATTTTCAAAATATGTGCATATATACATACATAACACACAAATATTTAAAGCTTTAAGAAATACCTTGCTTTTGCTTTCCCATGTACATATCAAGAGACCCACAGATTTGACCCCAGTCTTTTGGCAGGAAACCTAAAAACTCCTTTTTGATTTAGGAACCTCCAACCAGGGTCTCGCCTCCTGGATGCCCAGCTCTACACTATTGTGTATGTTTTGGTGACTTTATCAGTCAGGGATTAGCCCCAATACCTTCTGGGGATATTACTGTTCTGGACACCAAGAATATGCTTTCCATGTGTTCCTAATCCCTTTTGGTATCCCAAATTCTTAGTCTGAAAACTTGGTTTATGCAGAAAAGAAATCATATATACCAGGAGCCACAAAGTAGACAGGGTCTGGTCGTCGTGCTGAGCTAAATACGTCATGATGATGGGGTGACCACTGGAGCTTTGTAGGGGATCCATTTCTCTGGACAGCTTTCCAACCATCAACATCTGGAACACAAACAGAAACATTCTGTATTGCCACAAACTGTTGAGCAAACAAGGCAAAGCTTGCTTGTAGTGAGTAGCAAGGGGGGTTTTCTTCATATTTCCACATTCATACACAGTCCTCAAAAGTCCCCAGGCACTTCTCCACTTAGGTCTCAGCTTCACCCATTCCCACCTACACCTATTTTGAGTCTGACTGTTGTAATAAAATGCACACATTTTCATCTGTCTGAAACTGTATTTGACTAAGGGTTCAACCATAGAGTATGCTCATAGAGAAACTCAGGAGGCTCATAGAGAAACTCAGCAGGCTCATAGAGAAACTCAGGCTGAAAATCATATCACTTTTCCATATTTACAGTGTTTTGTGGTTTAGTAACTAACTTTGTATAAATTAACACAATTAGCGTTTGTAGAAGCAGTGATACTAGTGATTGTGAATTCCAGGAATATGCTCCAGTCCAATCGAATGATTCCTTTGGGACTTTGAAATCGATGTGGATGGGAAATGTAAGGAGATGAAAACTGAGTCTCTTTTTAGTTTTCCTTTTTAATTTATTTATATACTGATCTGAGTACACAGTCAGCTATGACTTTGTCCAAACACTAGGGTCTACTTTACCATCCTGACAAAAGAATGCATTTTTAAAGCTAGAAAAGAATGGCTAAAGATGACTTGGGTGTCCATCTCTGATGGGCAGAGGGGGATAGTGATCTACAAGTACATGTTCTGTACAATATTAGCAACAAAATCCCTTAGGACTAAGCATTTTACCTTGATCAAAGGCAGAGGTGATTCTGTGGACACTATAGTCCCCAGAGCTTTGGCAGCTGGCTGAATGCCCATAGCAAAAACATTGGGTACAGCCCTCAGGGTTTCCTCCATCCAGATAATAGTAACCTGGTCGACACCTGCATCAATAAAGACAATGTAAGTTTTTATCCCATAGAGAGAATATGATAACCGACCCTAACTGCTTTGTCACCTACCCAGCCTTATTCATTCCCAAAGACTGGCAGTACCAGTTATCTCTACCATCTTTTCTACCATCCTTTCATGTGGCAGACAATGACAGCTGCCCATTGACAGAATGGGAAGAACATCCCCTTTCTCTCCCTCTGTTAAAGCAGAATCACGTTTGACTTGGTGGTCTGAAAACTTAGTGATTTTTCTTCTCCATGGTGAGGAATTGAGTGGAAGTCACATGGGCAGAGGTGACCCTATCCTGAAGCAAGTGGGGGGGCATCTGAGATAGGTCCAACTGTAGCCACCCAACTGTACCCCTTACAGGACCACTGGGTGTTGTCTATCTCCCTGGGCCTCGAGCCTAGGCTCAGGCCCCGGAGGAAACAGTGTGTATGGCTATAATAAGAAGAGTGACTGAGGCACCCTGTGAGAGCAATGTGCAAGCCTGGTCTTCCCCTTCAGTTTCTGGTTCAATCCTCCAGGGGTTCTTGGAGGATCACAGCTGCCAGGTGAGTCCCAGATATTGGGTCAGAGAGGAAAAGATGGGAGAAGCTGGGAAAAGACATTTTTTCACTATTCAATTTAACCATGTCTTTCTTCATGAAATAATGATAGCTTCAATGGCCATTTATTTAGGACTCATGATATACCATGCACCAAGCAAAGGCTCTCTCATTTAATCCTTACTATAACCCTATAAAGCAGGAATTATCATTTTCAGTTTTCCTAGATGAAAACACCAAAGTCAGAGAGGTTAAGACAGTTGTTTAAGATCATAAAGCTGGTAATGGATTGAGACAAAACTCAAAAATAGGCACATTGCCTCTAAATCATGTACTCTTAGCCATAGGACCACATCAGGGTGTGCAAATCACAGGAAAGTAGGCTAGCTGCCAACAGTAATACATCAGAAAACAACTGTGAATAAGTATTGCCTTTCATTTTAAAGTAAGGGTTAAATATAGCCTTATGGCCTCTAAAGAGAAACCTATAAATTAAAAGAGATTAAAAAACAAGGAAGAAGGGAGGAAGGGAAGGGAAGGGAAGGGAAGGGAAGGGAAGGGAAGGGGGGGAAAGAAGTGGGGGAAGGAAAGAAGAAGGCAGGGAAGGAGAATGGACACAGAAAGGG
>PVHY01010435.1:0-51890 GCA_004024945.1 Uropsilus gracilis
AAAAAAAAAAAAAAAGAAGTATGAGGGCAGGGGATCAGAGACGAAGTTTGCTCGAGATCTGCAGGGATCCCTTTGGAGTCTTCTCACTTGGTGCTAGTGAACTGAGCAGTATGGGCTGGGGAAAGCTGTCTGAATGCAGGAAAAGACCCGCCAGAGAGGAGAGGTGACATCAAAACAGGGATTTTCCTTGGTGATAACCAGCGGTAACCACAGGTGCGGGGGCATGGGCAGTGTCCCTGTGAGATTTGGCATCTTTGTGTCCCCATGAAACAATCATGGCTGCCAAGATAAAGAAATAGACTTTGCTGCCAACAGTTTCTTCCTTCTCCTGTGTAATCCATTTTGATCTTCCTAACTATTGGGGACCATGACTCATGGTCCTTCTGTAAGTTACTGTTTATTTTCTACACCGAATAAAAAGATAATATTTGTTTTTATACTTTATGCATATTTTGTATGTAACATATTTATATGTAGTATGTTAATAATATAAAATAAATTATATATAAATATAGGTATATTATATAATTATATATTTACATATGTATATGTACATATTCATATATGTATATATGTATATACATGTGTGTATATGTGTATGTATATGTGTGTGTGAAGAGCCATCACAGTTCACAGTAGGCAAGGACAGGGGAACCTCACTTATACAGCCCAAGAAATTGAGTTCAACCTCATCTGGGATTTGGGAAGAGAGGCTGGAGCTCCAGGTGAGAGTGTACGCAGAAGACACCATCTTTAGTGCCTTGTGAGAATCTGAGAAGTGGATATAAACACCACAGACCTGGAGGGTTGACCCATAGAACTACATGCTAATATACTATATTGGGTAAAACTCCTACTTTTGTGGAAATTCATCATATTCAAGGAAAATTACCGCTATCTTACACACCTGTGCACATGGGCACCCATGAACCCTTGGAGACAATTCTTAGATACAGAATGAGCCATCGCTCAGGAAAAGAGTTTGGCTGTTTCATAAACACCTAAATAGGTCCTGATTATAGTCCGTGGACCCCTCAAATTTACCCATGAGATTTGAAAACATGTCCCACAATGATTTTCACACAAATGGTCACAACAGAGATATTTTTAATAGCCCCAAACTGGAAATATCTGTCTATAAGAGGTGAATGTATTGTGGGTGACTATAGGAATAAAGGTAAATGAGATATGGATAAATTCAAGAACATGGATGAACTGAAAATAATTTTTCTGAGTAAAAGCCAGACCAGAAAAAGGGATCCCATTGTTTTCTATATATATTTACACACACATACATATATATGTATTTAATTATATACTATGCATATATTTATATATAATTTGTTTTATATGATGAATATATTAACCGTAATATATGCTATATATAGTATATGAACAAATACAAAAATAAATACTATATCTTCATTCAGTATGTAAAATCCTACAAAGGGAGTGTCAGTCATAGTCACCAGAGTTAAGAAGATCAAAATGGATTACACAGGAGGAAGAAGAAACATTTGGGAGCAAAGGCTATTTCTTTATATTGACAACAGATTGTTTCATAGAGTGCAAATACACTAAAACTCGTTGAATTGTACACTTTAATTATGATTTATTTTATAGCAATTATAATTTGGGAAAATTATAATAAAAACATAGACATTATCTACAAAATAAAATACAAAGAGGAATGCAATTCCTGGTTTCCTGTTCTCCATGCCCACCTGGGTTTCTGCTTCCTGTGAGAGCTTAGACAAGTGATATTGTGTGGCTAGTCTCAGTGCACTCTTCTGTAAAATTGGGTCAGTAGTAAGGTGATATTTTAAGGGTCTTCGCCACAAAACTGTAGTAACATGAACTGGTTTTTACCCTATGTTTTACAAACTCAAACACAGTTCTCAATTTATGTCTTCAATCTGGGCTAGTGCTCACCTCCTAGTAACCTTGCGGACAGGTCAGCTTTGAAATATTCTCTTGAAATGGGTGCAAATACAAACAAGGAGAATCCCCCATATTCAATGGTTTAAATAAGACTCTGGGTTCTTCCACCTGTGTGCACAACTGCAAGACAATTCAGGTTCAGAAAACAATAACAAGATTGATTTACAAACAAGCGTCTCTAAGGCCATGAGTGGCCACTTATCTTACTCCAGTTACTGTCCAGTTTCAAAGCCCCAAGAGGCTTCCAAGAGGACGTCTGCTCAGCACTGCGGACCTGGAAACGAGCATTCTACACAAAGCAGCACCTGTCTCAGAGGGCGTCTTCTTGCCTCTCCCAACCCGAAGCTGGCATCTCACGCAAAGCCCGGTTTCCAACAAGTTCAGCCTCCTTCTTTGGGAGATGCACAGATTCCAAGTTTCCCTCTATCTTCAGAGGCACAGATTCCACTTTTCTTCTCATTTTCAGGGGCGCAGAGTGTGGAGAGCCATGTTCATATTACTTCATTTCTGACCTGCTCTGATAAGCTATGGAATGTTGCCTGATGGGTGTGGAAAGACAAGCAAAGTGTCCTTGACTGTCTACAGAGCAATCTTTGTAAAATACTTCCTGGAGGTCAAATTTCAGCCACATTTGAGAAGCTTAGACAGTACTTGCTGTAGCTGGTCTCCTGGTAAAGATATGCTTGTAAACATGATGTGACACTGAATCAAAACCTTCTTTGGTTACTGATGCTTCATGTTTTCTATAAAAGTCTGGTTCTAAATAAACTCAAGACCACAGTCCAGAGAGAGACTGTGAGTCCTTCTGCTGGAGCCTTTTTGGTTCAACTTCAACCCTTGCCCTCCCCTTTGGGACCGTTCGATCACATCGCAGCTGGCCCACAACAACATAGGTTCAGAGTTTTCTAGCACACACACAACCCACGCTTTTCAGCAAGCTCTTCTCTCGCCAGAGGTCCAGATTCCAGTTTCCAAGCCAAAGGCTCCCACATAAGTCTCTCCCAGGTTTTTCCTCTTCCCTGGGGTGGCCAAATCCCAGTGTTTCAGACCTGCTGGGCCACAGCATCCCCTGGAGCCACAGCCCATAATGGCACTCTTGGGTTCAAAGCCTGTAATGGCATTCTCCCACATCAACTTTATCCTTTCTGAAGAGTCTCTACCCACACTGCTCCTTTCTTGCTTGCCTTCAAGACACATCTCATTTGGCTATTTCTTATTGGCACCCCCTTCCCAGCCTTCAGCCCACCAATTACACTCTCACCTGTCCTTTGACTTCGCCTACCCCCATCTGCTATCTTTGCCCATGGTTCAACAACTGTGCAGATGTTTTGTCATGTGATTTGTGGAATTGAACAGCAAGACTTATTCATGTTAATGTGAGTCACAGTGCAGAACTGTATCCATTATGCTGAGAATTTATACTAGATAGGGTTTCATCACTAACATAACAGCTCACAAATTACAAGGTTTTAATATAATTCTGAACCTTACTTTTTATTTTCTATCATTGCCTTTTCACTCAAGAAGAAAAATGGAAGAAAAAAACCATTGTATATAGGATAATGCATAATTTTCTTCTCTTACAGAATTTAACACGACTTGAAAGAAGACATGATACAAATCCCTAAAGAGCCTTCTCCTAGGAGACATCAGGTATAAGCTTTCTCTGTCTTATGCTTGCATCAAGTGAGAGAGCATATATGTATTATAGATAATCTCATGAAAATAGCTAATTAATTAATTAAACTTATGAAACAGAAGAAAATAGGTTCATCAGAAAATTTCACCACCCCAAATCAGCCCTGAACTATCTTGTCTGAAGTGGGCACAATGCCACTGAATTTGTAATGACCTGGAGAGTGAGCTGATTAATAATATTCTGCTCAACTTTAGAGCAATGCTCCTTTCTTCATACCAAGATTTACACTTCTTAGGATGGGTCTAGGGTAAGGACTCTAGGAGTGGTGTCAGGAGACCCAATGCCAAAACAGTTCCAGAGGTGGCATGGGGGGTTGGGACCAGGCAGGACAAACTGTATATCTCCCTGCAACTGCCAGTCTCTCTAGCAAGGTGCATATACCCCACTTTGCCTCCTTCCCCACAAGGGCTGGTCTTTCTTAGACACTCTTATATGCGTCTCTTACTTGCTAATTTTTTAGCATCAAGAGACAGAAGGGCAAGCCCCAGGTGTTTATACCCTTCATTCTTTTCAAGCTACATCACTCTCTGGATTAGGCATCATAGGTGTCTGGTGTCTAACACCTGGTGAATTTCTTGCTAGTCACCTTGAATCAGGTACAGGAAGTGAACAGTGCTGAAAAGTCTTTGTAATTAAAAATACATGTCTCGTTTAATTGTATTGCTTTTGGATGTAAGGAGGTATATTTCTTGTATTAATTTTTAAAAATAGTTGTTTAAGGTGTATTGGCTACATAACAAAGCACACATAGCTAAAGTCTATGGTGATATTTAGCATAGGTGTAAATGGTGAAACCATCACCACAATCAAGATAATGAGCATCTCCATTGCCAAAATCAAAAACATAGTTATGGTTCATTTTTCATGTCTGTGATCTGTGCCCCAGGTGCCTACTCAGTGTTGTCAACATATATGATGTGATGATTATCTGGTCATTGTAGGTTGGGTTTTACCACAACTAGCTGTTCTCTGACTATTGCGTGGTATTATCATTTCTAACTCAGTTATTCAAAAATTAAAAATTGATAGACTTCATATGCAAATGGAGATTTTTGTTCTTAATTTCTTTATCCTATGCTCTTGCTGGTCTGGGCCAGCATTTCAATGACAGATGTGTGGTCATCAGAGCTGAACAACTGCTAGTCTCTCTAGACAAGTTACCTGCTCCCCTGTTTGCCTCCTTCCCCACAAGATTTGCCTTTCTTATTGATGCTGCTTTTTCTGACCTTTGAATTTACCTACATGTTCCCCCTCATCCCCAGACAGTCACTGTCAGTCTCCCCAGTGACCTGAAACTTTTCCTGTCTCTGCTCTTACCCTTGCGAAAAACTCTGCGATTCTTTACCTAGTTACTTTGACAGCCACTTTTTCGGCACAGCTTGTCTTTTTAAAATTTCTCTAGGCAGGATGCATCACTCAGTGCTCTGTGTTTCTGCAGCAGTTTTTTCCACACTATTATTATGGAGCACATCACATCGCTAGCTGTTTGCACATCTGGCCATCCTGCTAGACTGTGAGCTCCTCAAACACAGGACAGACATTTCTTGTCCTTGGGTCTTTAACATCTAACCCAAAGCCCTATACAAAGCAGAAACATGTGCTACATTTTTAAGAAGTCAAATTAAATTGATTATGAAAGATTTAATGCATTTATCCTATTTATATTTCATGCTGCGCACCACACATAGAATCTAAAAATGAAATCTGATAGGTAATTAGAGAGAACAATACAGGCAGATGGAAGAAAGACAGACATCAGACAGATAACAGAGACCACCTGTTGCTGAGTTAGATGCAATGACTGTTGGGACTGCAAGTGTGATAATGGAAACGGGGAGATCACCTTGCTTACAAATAAGTGGAGATTTTTACAATCTAATTTCCACATTTTGAAAGATGTAAGTTCTACTTACAGCTACACTGAGGCCTTTTGTCTACAAGTATTAAAGAACACACATATATGCACTTTACACCAACTTTTCAGATGGAAGCTTTTGTTCAGGTATTTAGAAAACATCAGCAAAATCTTTTATTCAACAAGAATTCCTAGTGTTCCTACATTTTGGTAATTCTCTGGCCAGCATCCATGCTATTTCTGCTTGAATACATCACATTTATCTTGGGTTACATACCAAAATAAAATAAAATAAAATAAACAAAACTCCATGCTACAAATCTTTCCTTAGATAAAAATGTGTTGGAACTCAAAGACACTTCTCAGTTAATGGTCAAGAAAAAAATAAACAAAAACTGGGCCTATTTTTTTAATGCAACTCTTTTTTAAGAAATATTTTGTGGATGCCTACAATGTTCACAAACCTCTGAAAGCGCTGTGGGGAACAAAGACATGAATAACACCTCGTTCATCTCTACAAGGATCTCACAATGTTGTTGAAGAGAGTGAAAAAAATGAACATTTTGTATAATGGAAACAGCTCAAAGAAAAGCCTAGAAATTGGGATGTCAGCCAATGTATTCAAAGAATAATCAAATATGCCACTGCTGCCTGAAACAGTTTGTATGCTGGGATTGAGAGGAAATGTGTGATGGTGGGGTTTGGGGTGTCAAATATGCCATTGTAAAAAATTTGAATATAAGATCTGAAGAGTTTGGATTTGTGTTGCATCTTGGTAATAGGGAAAAATTCAATATGTGGTAGGTGAGGGCTCTGATTGGAAATGATTATTTGGGTATCCAGTCTGTGTGATGGTTTCATTTCAGCATTTGCACTTGGAATGTTGAAGGTTAAATAAGTTTAGCTCTCTCCCCCCACTCTTCTCTCTCTCATTAAAGATCCCTAAGGTAGTTTTAAATTAGTAATAGGGTTAAAGGGGTGCTGAAGACCCATGGAAAATGAATAATCTCTACAATCCAGAAGATGCAGTTTCCACGGGTGTTTCTGTAACATGTCTGGGATTTGTGTGGCCATATAATTTCCCACACACAACATTTTATTATTTACACACATTTTGCAGCATTTGTTTGCATCCAGCATAGCAAGCAACGGCAACCTGGTAACCTGTGGGATCACTGAAGAGGCCCACCGTTTCCCTGACTGTGCCAGTGAATCATGTATGTTTAAAACAGACCTGTGAATCTAGCAGACAGCCTAGAGGCAGCTCTCACGCCCACAGGGTGACTGCATTGAGACTCTGTTTCTGTGTTCTTCTCCATGCTGATGGATGGGGATCATTTTCTTTTTCCCTGCTGATAATAAATTTATACTTCCTTCTATCAATGTGTTAGTGTTTCCAGAGTTTCTCAGTTTCTACTTGATGAAATGAGCTGTGGAGGGCTTGGAGCTCTCTCCCTTGGCTTCTCAGGAATGACCCCTCAGGTACTGGCATCTGTTTAAATCATAATAGAAGGCAAAGAACCAGTCTTGGGACTTCTAGCAAAGCTGAGAATTCCCTACAGAAGGTCCAAACATTCCTTACATAAAGTGAGAGCATTCTCTACCTTAGATATAGCCAAGAACCAAATGGGTAAGCAGATGGAAACATTCTGAAAAAGGTGGTCCTGGGGCAGGTCAGGGAGCCTGATGGTTCATGAGGGTTTAGACATTTGACATCTGATCAGCCATTATGCTTTCAGCAGGATGTAGACACTGGCTGTCAGAGGACCAGAGTGGAGCAAGTGAAAGTCAAACATGACTTTGTAGACATGCAAATAGCAAGCTGAGGAGTTTGGATTTGAACTGCAGAGAAGTAATAGGGAAACATTTAATACTGTAAAGTTTCTCTATCCTCTGCTTCCTGGAGCAAAACCAGTTTGTTCTGAGTCAAGGGTGATTTGTGGCACAGTCTTAGATGGTAAATATAAGGCCTCTGTTTTATGTCCTAGATTAGGTCATGTATACATGATGTATGATGGTATATGGTGTATGATGATTGGTGTGTGATGCGAAGGTGGGGGACCTGGAGGAAGACCAGTGGAGCAGGAATCAAAACAGTTAAGAAGATTTAAAGAGAGCTCTCTGCTGGCCTGCTAGTTGTCCATACCTGGTACTCACAGTTAGTGAGCAGATATCACCAGCAGGTGCTGAGTCTGCCTGCACACTTTCCAACTTAATCCCCATGAAGGAACTTTCACAAAATAACTGTGGGTGAGAACTGCTAGCTAGAAATGTTAAAATATGGATACAATTTTATAACTGAAGAAACTCTTAGCAGAACCTGCTCACAATGATAATCTGAGGTTTAATTAATTAATGACTAAAGTACTTTGGAAACACAAAGGACTATATAAATGCTAAATATTATTAAATGTTAATAGCCATGTTCTTGAATAACACTGATATTAATTTAAATTCCTAAACCTTATTATCAGAATGAAATGCATGCTAATGAGGCTTTCCTAATAAATATTTTGTTTATGATGTATTTGGAGTGGTATTACTTATCTTACTAGAGCAAGTATAAATTACAGCACATGGCAAAAGGGTTGCTGCTTTTTCTTCATGATAATTAAAATGGAAATGCAGAGAAATATAATGAATATGTTAAGCAAACAGAGGTGGAAGAGCCATGGAGTTTCACTTTATGACCCAGCTCTTGGTTCCATATCTTCTTCCAATAGCAATGTCAGTATTTTGCTTGCCATTTTTGCCTTTTCTGACTCTCCAATGGGGCTCAAAGACATTTAAATACTAAACAAATAGGGTGAAGGCTCAGTAATAATAATAGTAATAATAGTAATAGTAATAGTAATAATAATTTCTGGACAATCTCAAGACACACTTTGAGGAGACAGTGATAGCTTGGGCGTGTCCATCTAGCTGGGGGCTGCCTGTGCATCCTGCTTCTTGCCTGGGACCAGTGGAAAGGCCAGTGGTGGAGATACAGCTGGGAGGCAGCTGGCTTGGCTTATCATTTTGTGAATTAACTGAGAATAATGCTGGAGCCTGCTTCTTGGGGCACTGAATCATTTGTGTTTCAATTAGTGAGGATCTGCATGAGATCCTCAGGTAGAATGTCTTCATACATTTATTTATACATTGGTGTTTTCAAATAGCAGTGGCTGTATATTTAGGATACAGGTGACTTCATCTGGGCTCCCTTAAGTTTAGAAGTCTGGAATTATGCATAGTCTGGAATCATAAGAAACAGAAATTTTATTTAATCCTTTTCTTACTAATAGGGTACTATACTTTACATGCATTATTTAATTCAATTCTCATGAAAACTCTATTAAGCAGGTAATAATATTAGCCTGTAGAAAAAACCCAAATGTACACATTTATTCAGTTTGGTGGTTCTGTAAAGAGTTTTAGCAATCTGAATCTGAAAATTAATATTTATATTCTTTACTTTGGTTTAGAACTAACCACTTATAATATGGAATAATAGAAATGCAATAACATAATATAGAATAATTTTACTATTGAATTATAAAGACACTTTGTAAATTAAGGATAGTAAAGCTTCTTTGTCATGCAGGTAGTTCTTTTAAAGTTTTCCTTCTATTTTTTAAAATATGAAAACATTAAAGTTTCTGAAAAACATGCTATAATTAAACATGTCTGAATATCCTTTCTACTGGAATCTCTTTTTCTTTCTATCCAAAGACCAGAAACTATCCACAAATAATTTTTTCAGCTCTTTAATTACTGAAATTATTTAAGCACATGTTTTCCTCCCCCCCCCCCCATATTTAATTCATTGAATTGAGTTGTCCTACAAATCTCCCTGGAAATTTGTGATCTATATTACATGACCATGTTCCAAATAGACCTTTTTACTTCAAAGGATAAGACATTTCCAGAATTTCTACAAAGCACTATGAACCTTTAGAAAAGAAAGTAGGTATCTAGATGCCAATAATTGCATCAAGTATCTGTGTTACATCTGACCAATATGATTTTTTAGCATCAAATGAATCACACTGAATGCAATCTCTGATGGCTGCCCAGACTTGGGTGTTTGGCTGAGTCTTGGGGGTCGAGAGTGGTGTTCTCAAGTCATTAGCTTCCATGTTTGGCTCCCTGGGGTCCCAACCACCACAACAAACTATGAATCTTGACTTTGTAGAAACTCAGTCATTTCTTTCAAAGACCAAGACTTAAACCCGCTCACGATACACAGAGCTGAGAAAAGAAAGTCTCCAGATCATGTGGCCACAATTCATCCAATGCACACAATAGGTTCTGTGTGGCAAATGCCAATTATGCAAGCAAGATATTGGCTACAACCAGCTCTTACAGGAAGCAGGCTGATGTTGCCAAATTGATTTTTTTCCCAAACAGTGGAAAATGTAAGTGATATTGGGTCCAAAGTGGGGCAGAAACTTCCAACCAACAAACCAAAGGGGGGAAAAATGGCACTTTTAAAATGCGGATTCTGCCACCCAGATTATTTTAGGTTCTTACCACCTGAGTGTAGTAGTTGCCCTCAAATGCAATTTGAGCAGGGTTTTATTTACAAGGAAAATCAACAGGGGAAAACAAAAATTTCTTAAAGTCACAGTGACCAGTTATTTTACCCCTGTCACCATTTTTAGTCCCAAAGGTCCCAAAGACACATGTCCATGGTGGTGTCCTCTGCTCCTCCACACCTGAGCAGGCACTCTGCAAAGTCTAGTCTTTCTCCAGCATCTTTTCTTTGCTTCTTCTCTCTCCAGTGTTCCGAGCTGCTCCACTTCTCCAAGGCTTCTTCAAACATTTTCAACAAATGTTGATGTAAAAATCAGCTTTCCCAATCCCTGGCTATCTCCAGGTACCAGCTTTCCATGCCACCTTGCTGCAGTGCCATGCTCTCCATACCATCTACTCTGCTGCTGGCTACTCTTCCACCATGGCTCCTTGCCATCACCAGCTCATTCTTGCTCATTCTTGCATAGAGCTTCCACCTAGCTGGGTCACTCAGGCTACTCTTTACCTGGGCCTACCATTCTCATGTCTCTCCTTTCCCAAAAGTCTGTTTCCCCCAATCTCTGCTCCTTTCTTATTACCTCCCTTTTGTTCTCTTCCTCCCCTTGAAAATCAGAGACTCCAATTTCCCTTTATACACCTTCTTGGTGATTCATTTCCTCTTCCTTACCCAGGATTTGCAACAAAGTAAAAGAAGTACCCTTAAAAGGTTTAGGCCATCTTTTACCTCTGTGTTTTTCAGACACAGCTAATGGCAATGCCTAAATTTTATGAACAAATAAATGGCCCATGTGGGGTTCACAGAGTCATGTGGTTTTGAGGAATATCTTTGTTGCTGAACTTAAGCAAAAACAAACAAAAAACCAAAAACTGCTGCTTTCTGGATTTAGTACTCAGAGATGAAAAGAATTGAAGCTGCATCCTCCCTGCATGCAACAAAGTTGAACACCGCTGAATGCTCTGGCCCTCCCAGCATGTGCCTGTGTGTGGCACACTTAACATGAGCGTTCCCAACTAGCCTTCACAGGAATCCTATGAAGTCCTGATGATTATCATGTGTTTCACAGACACATTCTGAGAAGTGCAAAACTGGAGATGACCACTGGATTCCTGCCCCTACATATGTATTCCCTGACTTGCCTGTTTGAATGGTCCACCAGAACCGAGTAAAATTCTATGAAAGAAATGAAGGACTAGATTCATGATTTGGGACACATGTAAGATCATGCGGATTATAAATATTTAGGAGCAGCAAAGTCGTTATAATTACCTAGAAGAAGTTTCTCTTTTAATGCAACCAATAAAATGTATTTTGACAACTTTAAAAAGTAAGAATATTTTAATGTTTAATAAAATTGCGTTTTTGACTGGTAGAATAATTGAATAAACACAAAGGAATATCTCTCAGAAAAAAACCATATTTTATCTGAATAGCTTAATAACATCCATTATGAAGAAAATAATTTAATTTAATCTGCCCATTTTTAGTTTTTTTTTTTTTAATACAGATGATGAAAAGCTATATGACAGTGAAGAAACTGAAACTACCTTAGTAAGTGGTCTGTGAAATTTAGCTTCTCAAAAGAATTGGTGATTTTTATTGGGGTTTCTCTGATTACATTTACACATATTAAAAGTAGCAAAGTATGCCTAAGAAATAGAAATCAGAAACTATTCCTTGAAATGGATTATCCAGTGAATGGTAAATGAAAAAACTAATAAAAATTAGAAGACTGAAAATCATGAGGAAATATGTATAATATTTTCAGATTCTATTTACAAAATAAACATATATTACATATACAATTATTACACAAGCAATTGATAAATTACATAGATAACTGCTGAAGAAGAGTCACTTCTAATTGCATAAACTAAAAAAAATACTTCCAAATATAATAATATACAATTATAATACCTGCTACAATGTTACTGCAATTTCATAGATTCAAATGCTTAGAAAGCATATGGGTTTCATATTCTAAACATTATTTAGGAATTGAAACAAAAAATAAGATAAGGTGCCATTATTTACTGTTTATATTTTTCTGGGTTTATAAACATGAGATTTGGGATAAAGAAATGAGTACCATAAACCAGTCTTCAGAAATATCAAGGTTTCTAGCATAATAGGTAAGCATGAACACAGATAGAGAGGGAGGAAAAGTTATTAAAGACTGAAAGCATCAGTGAGGACATATGATCTCAACAAGATGTGATCAGTTAGTCACTCCACCTCAGATTATGGAGAAGAGAAAGCAGAGGAAAGATCACAGCAGCTGACTGAGTTTTTCCTTTAGGTAAGGAGAAAGCAAAATGCTTTTCCATATTAGCACAGCATTCTCCTCAATACACAGGCCACTGAAGAAGTTACAAAACTTCAAAGATATCACATGAAGAAAGAAAGATGAATAATGTGCCTAGCTCAATTGTTGTGTGATTAAAACCTTAGGCAAATTCTTTATGCTCCTCGATATTCCTACAATGCATGGAGTGAAAATGCATTTTGGGCAATTATTTCAGAGAAGAAGTATATACTTTCATAGAAATTGCTAGTCTTTTACCATGTGTTAAAGAAAATTGCTGAAATTTAAATTTAAAAATTCTTAACCCAAACTTTTCAAATCAATTCTAGCACTTCATTCTTTCCCTCACTTACCAATCTCTCCAAACCTCTGTTAAGAATACACCATGTGCTGGATTCTGTCAGACTGTGAAGGTAGAAAGTTCCCACAAGATAAATTGCCTGCCATCAGGAGCTCGTGGTTTACCAGTGGACTGGACAACACATAATGAGACAAGAATAGGCGATATGTAATCAAAGATGTCGCTACCTCGCCTGAGGCAGAAAAAAGGATGTGGGCAGTTGCATTTGGAAGCACAAGGAATGGTCTGCAGAGGAGAGGGTTCAGGCACTATAGGGATGATGTATTCATCCCTTGGAATTCTCAAATTTCCCAACATTTGGTCATTATGCTCAATTCTGTGGAGGAGACATCGGGGTATGGAGGAAGGGGAATCACAAGGCCCCCCCTCATGTCCTGAGTGGAAGGTACTTTGGGGAGAGGGGTGAACCTCAGCTGACTGAGGTTTGCCCTCAGTCCCTCTCAATGCTCTGCGCACCCCCAAAGAAGTAAATAAACAGGTAAATTCACAGACATGTTTGGGGTGCTTGGTTTCAGATGTGGGAGCTCGTCTTGCTTTGGATTTTAGGCTCATGGAAAGCTGTTGCTGCTTCCTCTTGGGGGAGGCCTGCCATCTTGCTCTGGTAGGCTCTCCACTGCTCTCTCCCCTCCCTGCCCTTGGTCTATGCTTCTTGGGGTATAATCAGAGTGCAGAGGGTCTTGGGGTCACTCTTTCTTATGGGGAGATCTGGATCTGGGGGTCCCCATGGAATTCCTCCTCACATTACCTCTGGGTGATCCCTCTTGTAGAAATGTACCCCCTGACAACCCGACCCCTTGCCACTCAGAGCAGGCAATCCTTTGACTTTTCAGTCAGTGGAAGGGAATTCGATCAGGAACTTGATGCTACAACTCACCAACTAGAAAGACTCTGTCCTATGGAAAGGAAAACATGTTCTATTTTGAATGTGGATGGGTTGGAATACATTTGAGGAGTAAGCATGGAGCCTTCCAGTTAGCAGCTTTGACTTGGTTCTTTCCTTGAGTGAGAGACCAGCATGTGGGTGTCATGGGGCTGGAGCAGCCTGGCACAGTCAGGGGCTGGACTCCATGTCCCCTGATGTCTGGACATCAAACCAGACCAGAAGATGCCCTGCAGTGCCCTGGTACTAACCCACCTCTAATGTCCTGAGCGAGGGGGTTGCTGGGAGGGAGGCAAGTTGAGTGGCCATAGTGAGCGAGTCATCTGGGTTCTTTCTTTAGCTAGTAGTGCTGCTGAGGAAGGGCACTGCCCCTCTGGCTGGCAGGTGACCTTCCACTCCCAGCAGAACTGTCCGCAGCCTGCAGCTCGACCACCCCACCTCACACATCATCAACTGGACCCACTTCCTCTCCTTCTCCCTGGCGATTCTCCCTCTTCCTCTATTCTGTTGAGAAGAATTAATGGTGCTTTTTTTTTCCCTTTTTACTGTGTTTAAGGCCATTTTGTTGGTATTTCTGGTGGCAGGTGCCAGACCCAAAGCCAGGGACAGAGGTTCTGACTTATGACAGTATTTCTAGACCCTCAGCCTTGTCACAAATGAAACCATTCCTGAAGGTGACCAGCCAGGGATGGTAACATGGAAGGGCCAGAGAGTGGAGGCACTGGGGGCATACATTTGTGAGCTGAGTGAAGAAAGAGAAAGAAAGAGAAAGAAGACTGGGAAACAACTTCTCAGGAAATCAATTCTAGGATTTTGGGATGACTTTAGACCAGGGATCCGAAGACTCTAGGCTACCAGATCAATTCAACCTGTTCAAAAAATGTCTTCTGGGAGCCAGGCACCCTCGTCCATTTACCTCTTGCCCAGTGGCCCCTTTGCACTGCAGGAAGAAGCTGAGAAGCCCACGTTTACCCCTTCACAGCCTGCTGACTCCTCCTATAGGGCACTCACCACAACACCATCACTGCTTTCCTTAAATGTCAGCAATACAAAGAGTGAAGATGACTTCAAAATTGCATCTGTCTCTGCTGCTTTTTACCACCAGTGGGAGGAGGAGATGCTGACAGCTGTAAAGTTAAGCTCGTTGGAGCCAGTGTAGACTAGAAGCAAAAACTGGGGGAAGAAGAGCATAGACGGATGGTGTACCCAAGAGTCCACATCCCATTACAAGGAGAATTAAAGAGAATCTAATCTGTGGTTTGGAAGCATTTGCTATGTTTGAGGCCACCAGAGGCTGAACATTGAGTGCAGCATCAAAATCACAATGTCTGAGGAAGCATCGGAACAGGAGACCAACAGTGCTAAGAACTCACAGACTTGGGAACTGGGAGAAACTGCTGGAAAATGGATGTCTATGTGAAAAACACCACAGCTTGCTTCTCGAAGGCAGCCTGAGAGAAGAGCTGATCTGAAGACTGAATACAGTTGCTGTGGATAAGAACCTGAACCAGGCCAGCAAGTGAAGGGCGCTGGTCATGGTCACGGTCATGTTCTCTGTCCAGCTTTGGGTTCTGAGTCACGTATTTCGACAAGTAAGTAGAAATGGGTATCATGGGTGTTGTTAGGAGAAATTATGAGTTAGGGGCCTCATTGCTAAAATATCTGAAATTTTATTTCAGATATCAAGATCTGAAAACATGTGCATTTAAGAGAAACAAAATCTTTCTTCTAGGAGCAGCTCAAGAAAATGAACCAGAACTCAGTGCCTGACCTTGAACTTTCATCTCTATTTTCTCACAGGTGCTGTGAATATCTGCTCTTAGAAACTGCTTCTAATCGGTTGGGAACAAAGAACAGGAGTGGATTTCGTCTATTGAGAACTTTTATAACTTGTCCCTTTCTTCCCTGTTCCTTCCCTTAGTTTGTGTGTCTTTTTAACTTGTTCTGTAGTGTTTTTATAAGTAAAGAAAAATTTGAATTTTAAATTTTACATCATTGTTTATGTTTATATTGTGTACTGCCTGGTTTAAATGAAAATATAAAAGCATTCAATGAACAAGCAGAATCATTGAAATTACAAAAATCATACAAGCTTTTATCAGAGCAGTGGAAGTTCTGCACAAAGCTAAGTCACCTGTTTTTATTTTTGGTATGTACACATTTTAACGACGCTCCACCTTCAGTTCACTGATGAGGGAGGAGAACTGTAAGGGAGGACCATCTCCTGACCTGTGTCATTGAAGTGGCTGCCTAATCTAGAAAGGAATGTCTAAGAAAGAAGATACTAGCATACTAGCGGGCCTCGTCATCCATGTGTCTTAAAAACAATCATGCCCATGCTTCTGTGCTCAAAGCAAGGTTCATTCAAATGGCAAAAGGCCCCTCAGAAAGGCCAGGACCCAAATTAGTCATCATGGATGGAACAAAAGAATTCTATTCACAATGAGAGTCCCCTACACAGCACCCCCAGCCCCCAACCCTTACCCCCTACCTCCTCCCCTTCATTCCCATCTCCCGTGCCCCATACCTACACCCACTCTCTTTCCTCACCCGCGTCCCCCACCTCCCAAGCCTCACCCCAACCCCAACCTTATCTCCACATCTCAGACCTCATCCCACCCCACCTCCAACCCCCTCCCCACTTCTTACCTCCTTAGCTTACTTCCACCCCCAGCCCTATCCCCACCCCCAGTCTCCACCCCAGTCTATCAGGTTCCCCTGGAATTCTGAGCTCCGGGACGTGGAAACGCTGGCAACCGCAGACAGCGCAGCCTCTCCTCCCACACTCTCACGCACGCTGTGCAGCAGCGACCAACAAAGGCACATTCAGCCCTTCGGGAGCCTTCGCAGGGCAGACCCCGCAGGTGCCTCGGAGGAGCTGCGCTGTGAGCCATGGAGAGCGTTGTCCTGTCATCTCTACGGGGAGCCTGCAGCAGCTGGGTGCCAGTGTTGCCCTTCCCCCCATGGGATGTCTTTCCTACCCAGGTGGCTTTGATGAGGATGAGCCTTGGCATGAGGAACAGGGGCTACTGGCATCCAAGGACTTTGTTGGGTCTCAACACTTTGTTCCTCTGAAGTCAGGTGTAGCCGCTCTTCCTCCCACTCCACTCCATTCTCCTGCTGGACCGGCCACTCTCAGCCTGGATGTAGTGCTGCTTTTGTCATTCTGCAGGCTCGGGCCCACAGACAAACTCACAGCTGCTGACAAAGGCCAGGGAGGCGGACAGGGCCCTCCAGGCGGTGGTCCCAGGTCCCTGTGTGGAAAGTGACCTCAGGTCACCTTCCCTTGAGTCTCCACTGGCAGCCTCTTCCACTCGTGTCTTGAGGATCATGCATGACACACGTCAGCACCATGGAAACCTCTCATAATACTGAGGGCCCTTAGGGGCTAGGACCCACTCATGTGACCACCTGTCTCTTAGAGGGGAATAGAATTACCCCAGAACAAGCCACTTGGACATTTGGATTATTTTGAGTGGGCCACAAACGAGAATCAGTTGATGCAAAAAGACACCTGAGGCATCCCTGACTGAGAGGAACTTCTAAGAAAGGGGGGTGTCCCTGAAGCTCTTCTTCTGAGGAAGTTTGATGGCCTTGGGGGCAAAGGGAAAACTGATACAGGAGACATCTTTACAGATCTTCCACCTGTGTTTTTCTTTCACGCTTTACCAGCCTTGTGGTGTACAAATGGGTTTTTCTTCTTGAATCTGAGTCAAGGGCTTTCTCCCCCAGGCTGAGGGCTGTCTGTGTTAATAAAATAAAATATCTGATTTTTTGGTCCTTATTAATCTATTGTTAGCCTATGTTTATTGGGTTTCAGCTGCAGCAGCCACATTAGTGGAAGGTAACAGAAACTTTTTCCTTCTCAAGACTATCTCCCAAGTGCCTTTAACCTAGTTGCCTTTCTTCCTCCCATCACCTCACTCGAGCATGGAGTGGGTAGAACAGGTGTGCACTCCAGAATGTTTGCTGAAATAGCAATGCCTGACAATGACAATGTTGTCTCCTGTGGTTCTGCTACCTGAGGATTCATCTATACAATGTCCATGGAGACTGTGATGTTTGTATTTCCTGAAGGTTCCCTCAAGGTTGAGGAAAAGATTCCAGGCAATGCTGGAAGCCTCCCCCTGGTTAAATTGCTCTGAAATGTCAAATTTTAAATGTTGGAAGTTCATGTGAATTTTCCATTCTATCCGCAAAGAGTTCATGTTTCTTTCAGTAAAGATTCACTTTGACGAGCTTGTTAAATAACTTGAGACCAAACTTTTTGGGAAAGTTCATCTTTAGGAAAGACACTTATTCTGTGGTTTTGTATAGAATGTTCAGTCAACTTGTGGCACCTAGGCCTTCCATGTTTACTGTTTGTTTTATTTTAACAATATTAGTTGGGAATTGAGTATATGGTGTCAACATGCCAAGCCCTATGGAGCAGGAAGGAGAAAGGTAGACCCTACTCCCACATGCTCTGGGAAGCTGCAAGGGAAACTTCACCCAGGATGAAAGACTGGGGGGAGCTAGTGTCACTTCCTCAGAATTAAAAAACACAAAGAAATTCCATTTTGCTTGTTCAAGAACTGACACAAAAAGCCAGCACACAAGGCTTCTGGACTTGCTCATTCGGTGGTCTTGGCAGTTCTTGATGCTGATTATATCTGTCGTACAATGAAACATGTTCCAAGGGTGTAGCTGGGATGGGTGGAAAACAAAATGGAAGAAAGTATAAGAAAACAAAAAAAGAAGAAAGTTTGTTGTTCTTACTGGAGTTTCAGTGTGGGTTCATTAGTACAAGTGAACTACCTCCCTGGTTAACTGAGCTGAGTTTAATGACTGTGAAATAATTCAGAGCAGACAAGATGCTTCCAATGACCTTGTTGCTTGTACTCTATTTCTGGATTTTTATGAGACTTTTCCACCTCACTGGAAAGTCGTCTTAGTCAATCAATTTTACGTATTTGGTTGGGATCACTTTCCTTACATGGATTAAGAACCAAGTGTGCTTTTGTGTTTTTAACTATATTAATTGCTTGATCAACTCCCATTTCTGAGAAGCTCAGCGAAATGCCATGTGCTTACATCTCTGTGTCTCTGAAGGCTGCTTCTGTGCTTTCTCCTTTTCATTTATTAACCCTGCACTTGCCAGGCATATTATACAAATTTTGCATTTCTGGCACTAGTACATTATATTTATATTTGAATTCCATTAGAAAGTTCCATGCATGATTGAGCTTGTTTATGTTTTTCCTTTCTGACTTAAATCTAAAATCAGTCCCTGACTCAATGGTATGGCAAACAAGTTTTATCACGGGAAAATAATTTCCAAGTAATTCAAAATAGGGGGAAAAAAAGAAGAAAAAATATTACCAAATGTGGTCATTTTACATCTTTAGAGAAAATAGAATCCTTGACATTAATAACGATTTAATGAAGTATTTTGAAATAATCATCCATAACACAATGAAAAAACAATATATACCTGACTATTTTGACTATTTGTACATTTCTAATCTGATAGTGGGATAACAATGCTAACTCTTAAAAAATACATATCTATAAGTGCAAAAATTCAGGCAACCAACCAATTATTTCCAATGGATTTGAATATTCAACAAATCTCCATGTCATCAATAAGAACTGATCTCAGTCTGTCCATGAATAAACCACTATACTCCAGTATTTATGTAGACCTCTTAGAACAGAGAGCAAAGTGTGGTACTATGTGAAAATAAATTCTTTCTGGAGAATTAAAGATAATGAGATTGTGTGAATAATAATCCACTTCTCATTTTGATATAATATTTCTAGATGTTAAATATATCTTTAATATTTTTAAATAGCACACAATTAAGAATTAATTGATTTACTAAAGCATTTTAAATTCTTACAGTCTCTTACCAAAGAAATACAAATTACTTTGGAGATCTCTCCTTACAGTAATGACTACTCACTTGAGAAGAAAAACAAAGAACATTAAAAACATAATTGGCCTCAGATGATAATTTGAGATTTCTCTAATCTCCAGTTATGTAGGGCTAAATTTTTATGATTTCTCATGCCCTACCTCTAATTTCTCCAATTCCTAATAAATGAACACACATTATGTATTAAAAACTACCCTTTGTCTTTCCTTTTGTCCCATCCAGCTTTCCCACTCCAGTGCATTCTAACAAAATTGGACTAGCTATGGGTCCCTAAATGTCACTTTTCCTTCCAACCTCATGTTTTGGTTCATATATTTCCAGTGGTCTAAAATAACTTCTCCAGTATCTATGCCTACCGGTATTTAGTGTGCACTTCACTTCTCAACACACACACATCAGCTTTCTCCCTGAAGCTGTTCTTGAAAATCATCCCTCCCATCTTGGAAATACTACATTTAGAATATTCTGAAATGAGGCATTAGCAAAAAGTATAAAATCATGGCTGTGCAGTCTGACCGAGATTCAAAGTGCAGCTAGACACAGGTCACCTGCCTCACAGACTCTGTTTTCTCCTCTGTAAGGTAGAACAAGCAATGATTCCCATCTGCATGGTGGTCAGGGAGAGCCTGTGTAACCTCTTGGTCCAGCATCAGTCCAATGGAGAGCTCAAGTTGAGTGACTATTATCATATTCTTCTCAATTCATTTATGATATTTTATTAGCAGACACATCTATGTCTCTAACTAGAGGGTTATGGCAGATAAAGACCTGCCATTTCTTTGCTTTTATCCATCAAAATACTTCCTACAAGATCATAAAGCTTTTTCTTCTGTGAAGACCTTCAATGGCTGTTTATAAAAAAAGAGAAATACACCATCCCCTTCCTTATTCAAGTGTGTGGGTGGGGGGGAGGGGATAACTTCAGAGATGA
This sequence comes from Uropsilus gracilis, assembly GCA_004024945.1. Classification (NCBI taxonomy): domain Eukaryota; kingdom Metazoa; phylum Chordata; class Mammalia; order Eulipotyphla; family Talpidae; genus Uropsilus; species Uropsilus gracilis. Next base: position 20,404 of record PVHY01010435.1, read on the forward strand.
AGAGTCAGTTAACTTATATTTTCATAGCAAAACTACAAATGATCATGTGTATTTTTGAAATTAGTCATTCTCATTAGTAAATTGGAATGGTCATTCTCATTAGTAAACAGAGCGTAATGAAATGTGCTTTTATTTTCAGAGCATGATTGGCTAGAAACTCAAAACAAAGTTCTCCTAATACCAAATCTATAAGAATTTAATCAATGATATTTAGCTTGGTATCAAGTTTTAAGCTTTTTTTAGCTTTAGAAAATTATAATTTCCAAGTAACTAAAACTTGAGAAATAAAAGACATCTTGCTAGCATAATTTGTAAAGCATTCAGTGGTTAAAATAAGAAAAAAATTAGCCTTTGAGTGAAACTTAAAACACGTTTGTCAAAAGCTAGCAGCCAAAACACAGGAAAGCAATTTATCCAAAATTAGATTGCTTTTGAAAAACTAAGGTTAATGGAATCAAGGGAGGAAAAGGTGGTGAGATAATTTGGCATCGTTAAAACCTTCAACTTAGATGAGAGATAATCTGAGTTAGCTATGTGAACATTAACTCATGTCTTAAAATGCTCCAAACAATTGGGAGCTGTTAGGAAAAATATTCCAAGAAGAACAAGGAGTGATTTTTGTAACTGTCTCTTAAGAAGATAATGTGAAGCCCACTGATATCTTTTTTTTTTTTTTTTTTTTTTTTTTTTTTTTTTTTTTTTTTTTTTTTTTTTTTTTTTTTTTTTTTTTTTTTTTTTTTTTTTTTTTTTTTTTTTTTTTTTTTTTTTTTTAGGTGAGGTGGCTCTGAAGTTACAAATAACAGGACCCCAAATGTGAGTCTACAAAGAGAAAATGAGTTCTTACTAATGGGGTAGAAACACAATTTATAGAATAACTTGAGAAAAAAAAATGAGTCTTTTATTTGAGTGGATGAAATAGGTCCTGGGTATTATTTGGGTGTTTGGAGGCATAGAGAAATAAAACTAGCTATCAGTCAGAGGTTGTCTGATAAAACCTGCAACATTTACTGATATTAATTTTACTCATCATTTTATTGAGTCATTCCCATTCAAATGTTCAAATGCATTAAAGTATTCTGACCATCACTAAACCCACAACACAAACAAGATGGAGGCATGAATTTTATTTTCCTGAAATAGAAATGAATAATAACTATGCTTCTTGTAAATAGTTTCCTTGCGTTGCTGTTGGTGTTTAATATTTTTGATGTCCGATCATTTTGCTAGTGACTTTTTCTTCCTCTGGATCTCAATGAAACCAGGAAAGTATAAATTAAATGTACCAGTATCCAAAGATACAGCGTTTATATTTTTTGAAAAGAGTAATATTATTTACTAGAGATCTTGTTCAGTCATTTATAAATAGTCACCTTTGTAAGGCTAGAAATAACCTTGTTTAAAAAACCACTGACATTGTTGTTCTATTGTCACCTGCTGGTAATTGAAAATGTGTTTCTGTCAGTTCTACCTAAGATGGAATGTAATTCCTTCTAAGATCTTGATCTTAAATTGGTAGCAAGAAAGCCAAAGAGGAAAAGCAAGAAGTCTTTACTTGTTCTTTGCACGAGTAATTTTGTACTGCCCTTTCTGATAATGTGAGTTATTATTCTTACTGACTCTGGAAAGGCAGCAATAGGTTTCTATTTTTTTACAGCTCTCAGCTCTGTTTTACTCAATTGATATGGAAGGGAGTCTCTGTCTGGCTTCGGAACACACATTTGTAATGTTTATTTTAAAATAAAATCCAGATTGCTTTGTTAGAACAAGCCTTTACACAGTAAATAGCCAAATCCTTGCCCCGATCTCCTCTGCTTCATGTCTTTCTGTAAGACCACAAACTTGTTCTGGGACATGTGTAACCTTATAGCCAACAATAGAACAACGATTACAAGGAATTAGTCTCAGTCTCAGAATCATGGGTCCACAATAAGCCAGACTGTTAGGAGCCTTGGCGGTAAGTGTAACTACCCGAGTCTGATGCATCGGAAGGATCACACTCTGCTGTGCTTATCTATATTTCAAGGAATGCAAACAGAATTTTAATTACACTTGTAACACCGCCTGAGGTAATCATCTCACAGAAAACTGAAGCACTCTTCTGAAAGACTTTTTTTTTTTTTCTGAAGTTTGAGGGAATACAGAGGACAGCTGGAAACTAGACTAAAATTCTTTCTTAACCGTGGGAGAATGAAAAACTGCACAAGCTGATGTAGAAGAGATTCTACCTTCTCAACCAACTACCAGGAGTCAATCTTAGAATTGCAATGACTTGCTGAAGTCACATAAGCAAATCTGTGCATGAAAACAACAATCCCATCTCTGTTAGTCAGGCTAGAGGTCACCCTGACTCTGTTTGAACACTTCTAGAAACAAGGAGTTTCCACTTAGCAGTCCAATCCCACATGCTTATAAAGAGTAGTAAATGTTGCAAGAGTTCCTTGTGTGGGGGCAAAGAATTAGCTTCCCCTGGAACTTCTTTTATTGTTCTTTGTGCTATCCTGTGGAGTTAACAGAGTAAGTCTAATTAGCTCTTGTTTCACACGACAGTCTTTCAAATATTTGTAGATATTCACCATGACCAGCGTTGGTGGGGTGGCTGTTCACTGATGTTCATTTTATATCTTTTGATTTCCTGCAAGCTGCAGGGAGCCAGGCCTGGATTCACACCTCCTCCTTTTTCTTGCTAACTACAAGAAAGGTGCCTTTTGAAATGGCTCCTCTTCTGTTGCTGTTGTGTAAATCCTTTGCTAAATTAAGTCTCATCACTACTTTACCCTTTCAGTACATATGCCATTATATATTTAAGAGATATGCACTTCGAGGGTTAAAACATGTAATAAGTAGACCCATCAGCACTTGAATTTTTAGCAAGAGTCACTCTTGATAATACCTTCTATGAAATAAGTATGCTGAGGAGTACAGTGTGGATTAAAAACTAGCATCTTAGATGCCACATCTTAGCTTGTTATTAAACTTGTTAAAAATTGGTTGCTGTGGCATACTTCTGTTAGGAATACAAATATGATGCTGAATCATCACATTTTCCACTGCTTGAAGGTAATGTGATAAATAAGCAGCAGCACTTATCTGTATGCTCCTTCTTGTAGCTATAAGGATGCCAGGTAGCTAGAGGAATAGATGGATGCTAGGCATGTAGTATGTTAATCTCAAAAATGCAAGTCAAGTCAAAGTGCATACTTGAGAAGTTTTCTTGGTAGATTTGTTCACTGAGGTATTCTGACATCAACACTTGCAGGTGGAATTACAGACATATGTGGGGATGCACTATGGTATAAGGAAACCTTCTAAATTTCAGACAGTGGTAGATGGGTCACAACCTAGTGGAAAATGATCTTCACTGTATCGAAACCAGACTTCAACAGGAAAAGAAAGAAAAGAAGTCATTGAAATTTAAAGAACATTTTCCGAGACTTCGTTAAAGTCTCCAGATGTGGTTATGTTGGTTGGTGACTCATCACCACTAGGTTTGCCAGCTGTTAATTTCTGAAGACTGAACTCCTCAGAACTGTAGGAGTAGGGGGAGAAGAAAATGCTAATTTATTAGGGACCTTCCACACATTCAAAAGTTGAAACTTGAGTCTGTGGCTGCAGTGGTGCATAAATCCCATAAAGCTAGTCAGCCTTTGGCTAATGTTCTAAAATCCCTAAAGCATACGTTCGAACCAGAGAAAAAAGTCCCATTAGCTGGGCATCTAGGATGCTCTGCTGGTAAAGCAGGACCAACAACTCTGTCTGAGGCATTGCAGCGGACAATTCCCCCGAAACTAATGGGATCACCATACTTTTATTAGCTTTTCTTACAAAGTTTCCATTTAATGAAGCTTTAGGTAGAAACTAACATTTTCCCCCTTTGGTGTCCCAAGAATTTCTCTTTCCTTAAGGTCCCTCCATTTAAAAACGGTTTCCCCTCTACTCCTCATACACAACAAAACAGAAGTTTCAATTTCTTGCCTCAGTAGAATGGTGCAATCTCAAATGGAGGAGCCTGATAAACAATGCATGAAGAACACAGGAAATATGCAGAACTTAACTTACATTTTCCTGGCCCAACTGTAAAGACAGTCTGGGAATAGTGATTACGGAAATGTTCAACCAATTAAGGCAGGGCAACCAGGGACAAAATGTTATTGCATAAAAAAATTATCCCAAAACTATCTTGGATGGCCTGTCTATCTCTACTTCTCTCTTTCTTAAAGTGTTATTAAAATATGGAGTCCAAACATACTAATGCTTAGTGGTTCAAAGGGTTATGCCAATAAGAATTTTGGAGAACGGAAAACATTAATATTAATTTAGTATTGTTACAAGAGCATGGCTTGTAGTTAATGCTTTCTTCTTACATGGTATTTACCTACCGTTTGGAGCCAAACATTTTAAAAAACTAAAACACATCAGGTATCAACCATCAAAGTATGTATTTAAATGTGCAAAACAGAAAAGAAATATAGAACAAGATTCTGAAATCAAAGATCAAAGATGATTTGCAAGGAGAAAATGAACACACAGGTCCAATACTTAGATGACAGTGAGACTTAAATGGTAGTGACACAGGCATACATGTTCAATAACCTGGTATAAGATGAGTGTGGAGGGGACACAGTTCTAAGAAAGGGGGTGTCTGGTCATGGACTGGGTCACGGGCCCAGAGAACAAGAGTTCGAAGGGTCTGGAGGAATGTCAATATTGGAACTGACAAGGCTGAGGAGAAGAGCATTTGTTTATCTGGATAGCTTTTGGAGGGTGACAGTGAAGGAGTAGGGCTTACTGATGCTGGAAAGTGGTGGGTGAGGTCAGTGTTTTAAAGGAACCACATGAGCCAGATCTGGCATACCAGGGCTGATTCGACAAGGCCAGTGGACAAGTTGGAGATTTCTGAGTAGAGCGGAAATAGACTGAGTGGAAGAGGCAGAGCCATGCCGTGACCCAAATTCTGGGTGCAGAGTCCCAAGGTGTGGGCTCAGCTGGATGTTTGAACCTCATGATCAGAGCCCCCAGGATGAACTGCTTGGGCCTTAGCATTGAGCTACTTGAATAAAGGACTTTGACCTTGTAAGGGAAAAGGGTTAAAATTGGGGTTGTTTTCTTTCACCTTTCAAAAAGGAGAGCCCTAGCCTTAAAATGTCAGCAAAACAACAGATGGGCATTGCATTTGCAACAGTGTGAAGGGAGCTAAGAGAGAACAGTTACTTTCAGCCTCTCTCAGTCTTAGAGGTTTTCTTTCTGTGTGCCTGTATGTGTGGTGTTCCCTTACTCAGAACAAAGGCTTATTGGGTATCAAATAAAGACTTCAAGAATCGTCTTCCATTTGCCTGAAAAGATATGAGCCTGCATGACCTGGTGTGGCTGCACAACAGAATGTTTGATTAACTATAATTTTATCAAACTTCACTATTACTCTCAGAGTAGTGTTGATGGAAGCCTAGAAGAGTGAGAGGCAGTGGTGAAAAGCAGTTATGTGTGAGGGGATGAGATATGAACCGTGTTTATTACTTAGTTATTACGACTAAGATACAAGAGCTGAAGTAATTGTAGCTTGCAGCTCTTGTCTGATGAGGTAACTATCTTTTCTGCACTACTGATCTCAAAATATCTTTGAGGTCATAAACCGTGACTCTGTGTTAACTTGGATTTTATATGAAAATACCATTTTTCATAATGTGTCCAAGTATTACTCAGCCAAACACTGTCCACCCAATGTGTTAATTGATGGCAACTGTGATTATATCTCACCAAAATAGATATTCTTAATAAGGTTTTTACTATTACAATGAACTAAAATGCTCACCTAATAATAATAAGCTAATAATGTTCTGGTTTTATAATTTTCATCTGAGAGAGGAATATTAGAACATTTCCAAGTCTAAGCTACTCAGCAATGTCACAAGGAAAGGCGCTTCTACTCAACCAGTCAAGAGAACAGATGATGATGATGATGATGATGATGATGATGATGATGATGATGATGGACCTTATAAAAAGAAAGTGAACATTTTATCCCTAGGAGAAAGTCAGCAAAGGCTCCTTAAAAAACATTCCATTAGGAAAGGGAGATAAACAAAGTCCTGTTACAAATCCATATAAGCTGCAAAGAGGTTGAAGTAGGGAGTATAATTTGATGACCTCTGTGTATTTGCACACATGTGGTTAGAGGCAAAAGGAAAGCAGGTGTGTGTATATTTTCTCCTGATTTCGGAGAGCCCTATGCATTTAAGTCTGGTAAAGTCTATCACACAAACTGGTGATAGCAATAAGAGATAAGCACACAGGAAGAGGAAGGCCTTCCTGTAAAAAGTGCCTTCGAAATTTCTCATCACACAAAACTGATAAAAACTCAACACGCAGGCACACTAAGAATGCCAAGGGCAGGGATGAGATTGCTTCCCAAACAGAATGCTATCCGGAAGAGCTGGCTTGTCACAATGCATGAATAGGGTGAGCAGGCTGGGAACAGGGAAAAATTCTTTGTGGCAAAAATACAACAACCTCGTGGACAGAAACAATTCAGAGCTTTCAACACAGCAAGACTGAGAGCAATCCCCCAGGGGCTCCCCAGTGAGACCCCACTTGCCTCCCCTAGAACCTTTCCAGGTGTCTGCTTTTCTCAAGTTGGTGTCTATGATGTGGCCATGGTGTGTTCCCCCAAGTATGTGTGGAAGCGCTAAGTATTGGTACCTGTAAATGTGAACTTATTTGAAATAGTCTCTGCAGATCAGTAACTAGTACATGGGGCCAGGGCCTTCATCTAATTACAACTGTGATTATGTGGTTATATGACTCACATTCTTATGAGAAGAGATGGACGCAGGCATACACACACACACACACACACACGAGCTCTTCATGTGATGATGGAAGCAGAGATTAGAATGATGTGCCTCTAAGAATCGAGAATTGCTAGATGCATCAGAAATGTCAGAAGATAAGAGATAGGTATGGAGCAGACCCCATCCACCTCAAGGAATATTCAGAAAAAACCTGACCCGTTCCTTGGTTTTGGATTTCTGGTCTCCCAAACTTGGCGATAACACATTTTGATTGTTCCGAGCCACTGGGTTTGGGGTGTTTTATTACAGCAGCCCTACAATAATGCCAACCTTGTTTCATTATTCACTACTGTGTGTAAATCCCAGCTCTCCTCAGTGAGGAGGTGGCCTCCATGATGGCGGGTCCTTACACTGCACTCCCTCCACATACGTGCTTAGTTCACTGCTCCCCCCACATACGTGCTTAGTTCACTGCTATGGTGGAAACCAAGCCCTACATTGTAACCAAAAATGCCAAGCAGTGTTCCCGAGAACAAAATGAAGACTTCGGAACAGGTGGCAAATGGGTGCTAAAACCTGCTGGATGCTAATTGCCAAACAAATGAAGCCTCTGGAGTCTATTTGTCCTAAAGCAAATCGCTGTATATTTTACTTCATAATTGTTTTCTAATGATTTCTATGTTGCCTGCTTCCATCAAATATTTTACTTGAGTGACACAACGAATAAGCATAAAATAGGACAATTAAAACAAAATGGAAAATGTTGTGGAATAAAAGAAGGATAGAAGAAAAGATCTACTTTAGCAAAGAGTTAATTATTATAGTTGAATACTAAATACACCTTTGAGTTTACTGGCAGCCAAGGTGAAAAGGTTTGATAAGTGATGTCGGAGGAAAGGGAAGATGCTTAACTTTACCCAGTGAGTAGGAACATTTTCTCTTAAAGTAAAGCCTGTAAAAAATTTGTATGTGAATTGTAAATATCCAAGAAGTTAAATTGCTAATTTCTTAAATAACTATTTTACAAAAGACCATAACATGTTTTGTAAATGAACATTTTCTTTTTTAGGTAACTCTTTGAAAAACATTGTGGCTATTTATAGATTTAGTCATTCTTTCATGTCACAAAGCTTTTTTTAAGGACGCAAACTGTGTTGGGTCCTGTATAAGGTCTAAGATTTGAACACATTTAGTATGCTTCAAGAAGCGTCTGATTTGTGGGTAGACAACTCTTACTATGGTTATTCTAATATCAGGTGGTAGGTATAATAACCAAAACAAAGAAAGAAGTTTGGACAGAGCTCTGAGAAGCATGGCACTGGGCCCAGGACATAACATTAAGAGATGATCTGAGATAAACTTCAATAGGAGTTAGAATTACACTGCCCAGGTACAATTCTTCTGGCAAGGGAGTGGTAAGATGCTAGATGTAGAACAAGAAAAGTCATAGTGTATGTGTTTAATCTTACCCAGTAGGTGCAGTTTGACTCATCACACAGCCATTTAACATTTTTGGTACTTTAAAACATAAAAAAACGGTTTCTAATCTTTGGAAAAATGGGAGCTTTGGACCACCCAGCAGTGACTGACTGTGTGCTGGTTGTCTGGGTTTGGAAAACCACTTCCTTGCATGGTTTCCGGCCAACTCCTGCTGTGCGTAGACAGATTCACATCAGGGGAATATTCTCTAAGGAGGTCCAAGTGTTCACACTCTTGTTTTTTGAAAATGACTTATGCTTATACATCAGAGAAGCAAATTGTGCAGTTGTCATTGTGTTGTAAAAATTTAAGACTATGCTTTCATTATCAGGAGAAAGTCAAGACCTGTCAAGAAAAATCAGCTGAAGGGGGACCTGTAAAATATGCATTCATCACATTTCTCTCAAAAGGAGAGGTTCAACCTGTTCCGAAATCTTAATGCCCAAGGGCTCCAAGCCCAAGGCTATCCAGCATTGACCATCGCAAGAGATTGAGACCTTAAGGAAGGCAGTGACAAAACCATCCTTTACGTTCCCAAATATTTAATGATGTGTCAGACGCTGGGTTTCAGGCTGTCTACATCGTCTGATTTGATCTTTCTGTGATCTAAGCTGCGGCCTTTGCTTTACCAACAAGGAACCTGAAATCAGACAGAGACAGCAGGTTGTCCCAGGTCTCAGGGCTGGCAGCGGTCAAGGCAGAGGCCAAAGCCAGATATGGCCAATAGGCATGTGAAAAAATGTTCCACATCACTAATAATTATGGGAATTCAAATCAAACCACACTGAGATACCATCTTACACCAGTAAGAATGGCTCATATTAAAAAGGGGGGGGCAACAACAAGTGCTGGTGTGGATGTAGACAGAAATGAGCACTCATACACTGCTGGTGGGAGTGCAGACTGGATCAACCACTATGGAAGGCTGTGTAGAGGACCCTCAAACAGCTGAAAATGGAAGTACCATTTGACCCAGCAATCCCACTCCTTGGAATCTACCCACAAGTTACAATGCCACTAATCAAAAGGACACCTGTTCTTGGATGTTTATCACAGCCCTATTTACAATAGCGAAGATATGGAATAAATCCAAATGCCCCCAACTGACAAATGGTTGAAAAAGATCCGGTCTATGTACACATTAGAGTATTATTTATCAATTGAAGAAGACAAACTTATGTCATTCACAACAACATAGATGGATCTAGAAAGAATCATATTAGTAGAAATAAGTCAGAAAGTAAAAGAGAAATATGGGATCGTCTCACTTATATGAAGGATATAGGGAAAACAAACAAACAGGCAAGAAAAATGTAAAACTGTTAATAGAACTGAAGCATAGAGCAAGTGGGGGGAAAGAGTAAAGTCAGGGAGGGAAAGGGTACAAGATATTAAGATGGTGCATGGGTGTTAAGGTGATGGGAGAACCTCGGGGTAAACAATGACCTGTTAAATAGGTGTATGTATGTATATATATGTATATGCATGTATGCATATGTATGTATATGTGTGTGGGCAATAAAAAAAAAGTACATCATCTCTTCTTCAGAGTGGAAGCTTACCACAAAACTGCAATCTCTACAAGCAAATGTGTGTCCAATATTTTAACAATTATGTCAGCTCCGCCCTGTCTGAAATCTTTTTCAGTCTCATGTGCCTGATGAAAGATTGTGCAATAAGTAGATTCATTAAATTCCAGTTAAAAATCTTGGCAATGGGGGGAATGTGGAATTGTCAAGAAGACAATGTTGAGAAAACTGGTTCAAAGTTTTGAAAATAATCAAGATCCCTATAGATCAAATACAGATTGGAAAATAACAGCATCCCACTTAACACCTACTATATTGGCAAAATTAGAATGCTGGAAAAAGCCAAGTGTTGGTGAGGGTGTGGAACTATAATAGGGATTCTCAACCTTATTTGCATACTGAAATCGCTTAAGATGCTTTAAAAACTACTGCTGCCTCAGTTCCAACCCTAGAGATTCCGATTTAATTAATCTGTATGACAAGCCAGGGCACTGGCATTTTAAAATCTTCTCCACATGATTTGCATACTTGGGGACAGAGCTCCTTTGGGATGGACAACCTCTCGCAGGATGTTAGTGCCTGTACAACCAATCTGAACAACTATCAGCATTCCTTATATTTGGGAGGCGACCATCCTTCTCATGCATATGCATGCCTGAGTTCTCACATGGGCTCAGAAAATGCCTGGACATTGGTGCTACTCCCAGATGGCAGTGACAAGACTGGGGGACCTTGGTTTGCTCACTCCCACCAGGGGTGGATGAACATCCCTGTCTGTTCCACAGACAATTGGAACAGGAGACTAGCTACAAGAGCCAGGCATACAGGGGCAATGTCTGCTCATAATAGAAACTATCAAACCAGGTTTTCAACTGTAGTGCTTGTAGTCACAGTACTTAATGAGGTCACCGAGGGCTAGAATATATCTAAGAGCCCAAAGGCCAAGCATTGGCCTACATTTAGGACACGGGAGAAGGTGTCAAGAATGGAGATTCATTGGAGTGGCTGGTGGAGAGAAGGGAAAACAAGGGTGTGGTACAAGGGTAGCCTGCAGAAGTAGGGAATGGCCACTAAGATGCCCAGCCATTAACTACCACTGAGATGCCCAGCAAGGCGACTGGTAAGATCCGTGACCTTGAGAAGAGCTATTTTTGTTTTGTGGTGGTGGCAAGGTGAACTGAAATGGCAGAGAAGAGAGTGGGAGGTAAAAAAGAGAAAGCAGTTCATTTTTTTGAGGGATGGGTAAGGGATGGGAAGCAGGCTGGAAGCTATCTGGAGGGAGAAGGTGGCTGTGGTTTTAAGAGCTAATAAATATTCAGACCTGACAGTCCTAGGGAAGGACCTTGTCCAGGTGATTTAATAATGGAAGAGCAAGAGGGAGTAAGATCCTTGAGGAGATGTGTGGAATTGAAGAAGAGAAATCATGTAGTGACTACTCGGTTCCATTTTCTCTGGAAAAACGATATGGTCACCGTTCTAGAATGAGTGGAGTGGACCACGCTGGAGATCTGCAATGGAGAACTTGCGAAATGGTGGCTTATTGGCAAAAGAACTATTGCTGTTGGTTGAGTCCTTCCTGCTCTGACAGAGGTCACTGTTTACATCTTATTTCCTAAGAAACTTCTCTTAGCAGCTTGAAGCCTCAAACAGCCCACCTGCCCATTTTCATTACTCTTATCACCTCATCATGTCATCTGGCTTATTTGTCTCTATAGCCCTCTTTCATATTACACCAAGTTCTGGGTTCGAATTTAGAACCCCAATAGCTGAATCAGTATATTTCACAGACTTTTGTTAATGAGCTCCTGAACATGGGCAGCCACGTGTCAACAGAGTTGATGTCTACTCTAAGTAGATTTTAAGGCATGGTTATTTTGAACCAAGTCTAAAAGTACCATCTCAAAGATGGAAGTAAAGAAAAGCTAATTATGAAAAGCTAATCAATAACGCTGTCACCTTGGTTAGAGATTTAAATATCTTTCCTCCTAGAACAACGTCTTATGTTTTAAAATAATTGTAGCAATAATTACAAATAAATAGATACTTGTTTTTCCCTTTCACAGAGCTAACACCTTTGTGGTTTCTCCAGGATGCAATCTTCCCAGGGTAGATTTGTAGGGATGATATCTTAACAAAACCAATGCCTTTTAACATTTAAATCAATGAGATAAAATTTAGAGTGAAAAGAGGTGAAAACTGTGTTACCTTTATTTTAGACCTCTATGGGTTCCATGTATTCTTGAGAGACTGCAATTTTTCCCCCAAGAATCTATATCAAGATTAAGAGGAATACATTTTCATTATATGTTTTTGTTAATCCTTTAGTAACTGAAATCAGTGTGGGCAGTTGACACATAGAAACCCTTAAAAGTACTTTGTTTAAATGTTGACTGTGAAATTAGGTAGCACCGTGTATGAACTCTGCATGAAAAGAGAAAAAAAAAAAAAAACAAAAAAACCCTAAGTTTAACAATTCTTTTTAAGCTCTCCTTTTTGCACACCAGGGAGAATTTCTTTATTTACTGAAAAATATGTTCAAAATCAATTTATAGATTAGGAAGAAAAAAAAATAAAGTGTTCACCTTTCATGTCTTAGAACTATATGATTATAGTATTAAAAAAGATTTTACTTATTTGAGCTAAAACAGCCCTCCCTCTTTTCCTCCCTCCTTTGTCCCCCCCTTCCATCCCGCAGGGCATCCCTCTTTTTCTTCCTCTCTTTCTCCTTTTGTTGTCCTTCCCTCCCTCCTTCTTGTTACCTTCCTCTAAACACATATTTGCTAAGGGTTTGCTAGGAACCAGAAACTGAGGATATAAACACAAACAAAAGGCATGATATATGGCATTCACTCTTCATAGGGACAGAAAAAGACACTGATGACATATCCACAGTAATATGTACCATAAGTAAGATCCAGTCCTTTAGGAGAACAGCTGGTGAGAAATTCACATTTTTTAAGGCTAAGAGTCAAACCCTCAAGGGGGTTGGTGAAGTGCTCAGGCAGAATGACATTTGGTTGCATCAGCTGACAGATCAGTAGAAGATAAGATGAAGGTAATTGGTCAGCTGATGTAAAGAGCCACAGGAAGTTTAATGGGCTACAACTGGCCATTTAAAAGTGTGTTGTTTAATTTCCAAGTGTGAGATGTTTGTGATGTTTCATTGTTATTGATTTCTAATATAATTTCATTTTGGCTAGAGAGTTTGAGATTTATTAATACTTTCGTCATGGCCCAGCAGATGTTCTCTCTTGGCAAAAGTGCATGCTCTCATGTCAATGAAGTTAGTACAAAGTTGTTGGATGTATTGTTTTAGGCAGCTCTAAGAAGGTCAAATACACAGATGTGAGTGGGAAATCGTGGAGACCAAGGGTGTGGAATAAACGTGAAAATGCTGGTACAAAGGCACCAAGTTGCTATGGCCTAAAATGAGCCTTCTACAGACCAAATGCACTGCCTGGTAACGAGGTTTAGTGATTCTTGTATTGATGGTGAAACACACTCCCTAGATGCTCGCAAAAATGATAACTGTTGTGAGATTCTATGCTAATTAGCCTGAATATGCTAATTATTTCATAATGTATATGAAAGCAAATCATCACAGTGCACAACTTATGGATTCACAAATGTAATTAAAAAATAAAAATAAAAAGACTCAGAAACAATGAGTCCATGAGGTCACTGTGACTGACACTGGGTCAGTGTCAGTTCTCTGCGTCTTTCCTGGTATTCTTTTGCTCAGTTGCCAAGTGCTTAGACAGGAGGTATTTAAAATATCATCTGTGATCATTGATATACCTATTTCCTTTTTCAAGTCTGTCCATTTTACTCCATGTGTTTTGCAACTTTGTTATTAGATACATTCTGCAATAATTTGCCCTGTGCTTTACATGTTTTTCATTGTAAAATCTCTCTTACCTTTTATAATATGCCCTCTAAATCTACCTTTTTCATATTAATATATCATGATATATATACCTCACACTTAATAATTGCACAGTCTATGTTTTTCATCCCTTTACTATTTTGTTTACAATTTATTTTTATATTTTCTTATTGAGGGAACATTGGTTTTCAGAGGGTTGTTATCTCTAACCCTGTCAATTTAAATGGCATGGTTAGTCAATTAACTAATATAATGGTTGATATGTTTGGATGTATGGAGACCATTGTTTTAGATTTCCATTCTACTTTTTGTTCATTTTTCCTTTCTTGACATTTTTGAGGTTCAATGCTTTTTTTAAAAAAACCTCTATTAGCTTTCTATTTTGCATTCATTTTAATGATTACAACAGAGATTGCAAGAAACATTTTTGACTTTTCATACTTTTTGTAATCACTATTTTTATAAGTACCATAATTTGATGTTAAGATTTTTCTTAAGTAACTCATATTTTAAGAGGAAAGTTATCTTTAATATTTATCCATATGTTGATCATTTCAAGTGCTCTTGATTTTTCCTGAAATTGTCACTTTCCTTGAGTTTGCATTAACCTGAATAAATTCTTTTTGCATTTATTTACAGAGCAGATCATCTGGAACTGCAGCCTCTTAGTCATTGTTGACCTGCAATTGTTTTTATTTTCTTCATATATAAAGGATATTTTTGCTGCACATACGATTTTAGGCTTGAGTTTCCCCTTCCCAACCACTCTGAAGAGAGATCATCTATGGTTTTCTGGACTTTTTCCTAATGGGGGAAGACTGTGGTTCCTTTCACCATCATGCTACTTTGTGTAACAGGTCTTCATTCTATGGCTGTTGTATTTTTCTCTCTTTACCTTTGGTCTGCCACAGTTTGACTATAATTTGTCTAAGATGCAGTGTGGCTTTCTTTGTATGTATGCCTCTAACTGACTTGAGATTCATCAAACTTCTGGAATCTATAAATTTACATCTCTCATCATCTTTAGAAAATTATGGCCATAATTTTTTCCCCAAACATTTCTTCTATTTTTTCCTCTCCTCTATTTCAGGGACAATATATTTTAACATTATCCCACAGGTTATTTAGGCTCTGTTTATTTAGTTTTTCTTTTCCTTATCCTTTCCTCTGTTAGATAAGTCTTCATGCCCTATCTCCACAGTCCCAATTCTTTTGACATCATCAAGACATCAATTTCCATGGTGTATGTTTAGTTCTAGAACTCAGACTTAGTTCTCAATCTCAATAAATAATAGTTTCTGCATAATGAAACTCTTATTAGCTCTATAAAGTAATGGTTTTTAATAATCTTACAATTTTGCTACTATCCCCACAAATTCTAGAACATTTTTATGCTCCCCCAAAGAATCCCATGCTTGTTTACTGTCACTCTCTGTCCCCACTCCTATTCCTAGGCAATCATCAGTCTGCTCCCTTTGGACATTTTCTTTGCATGGGGTCCCACATCACATCGCAGAGTATGTGGCCCTCTGAGTCTGGCTTCTTCTGCTGAGTATCATGTTTTTGAGGCTCATCATGTTCTGTACATATCAATGCTTTGTTTTGATTGCCTAATAGGCTCCAATCATATGACTACGCCAAATTTTATTTATCCATTCTTCAGTTGATGGGCATTTGGGTTGTTTCCACTCTTTGGCTATTATGAATATTACTGCTGTGATCATCAATGTATAACTCTTTTTGTGGGCATATGTTTTTATTTCTCTTAAGTAGATACTTAGGAAAAGAATTGCTGGGCCATATGGTAAATCTATCTTTAACATTTTAAGAAACTGTCAAACAGTTTTCCAACGTGATTATACCATTTTATGTTCCCATTCACAGTCTATGAAGGTTATAGTTTCTCTGCATCTTTTCAAACACTTGTTATTGCCTTTTTTTATTATTATAACCATTCTTGTGAATGCTAAGTGGCATTTCATTGCCGTTTTAATTTTCATTTCTCTAATAAGAAGCCATAGTGAGCAACTTTTCATGTGCTTATTGACCACTTGCATGTATTTTGGTGAATTTTTTATTCCAGCTCTTTTCTATTTTTAAATTGGGTTTTTCCTTGCTATTGAGGCTTAAGAGCTCTGTATATGTTTGAAATAAAAGCCTCCTATGAGTTATATTATTGGCAAATACCTCTCCCACCAAATCTGTGCTGAATAGTGTTTTCTTCCTGAATAATATCTTTAAACGTGCAGAAATTTTCATTTTGATGATGCCCAGTTTATCAACATTTTGTTTTGTTTTGTTTGTGATTTTGATGCCATAGCTAAGGAATTTTGCCTAGCTGTGGGTCATGAAGATTTTTCTTCTAAGAGTATTACTGCTCACATTTAGGTCTATGGTCTATTTTGAATTAATTTATGTGTATTTTTGAAGTAAGGATTGAAGGTTTTGTTTTTTTTTTCTTTTCCTTTCTCTCTTTCACTTTTTCTTTCTTTCTTTTTTATATGGGTATACCCATATACCGTTTTCTTGGCATCATTTGTTGAAAAATCTGTCCTTCCCTCATTGAGTTCCCTTCTCTAATGCTTATTGAGAATCAATTGGCCATAAAAGTAATGAAGCTAAAAGTAGATCTACCATCTAACCCAGCAATACCACACTTAGAAATCTACCCAAAAGTCATAATAACACTAATTAAAAAAAATGTACTTTTATGCTTGTGGAAACAACCCAAATGCTCCCAAGTGGACAAGTGAATAAAAAAGTTGCAGTATATTTACACAAAGAATTATTACTCAGCTATCAAAAAAGACAAACTCATGCCATTTGCAGCAACATAGATGCAGCTAGAAGGAACTATGCTGGCCAAAAGAAGGAAAAAGATGAATACTGGATAGTCTCACTTATATGTGGAATATAGAGAAACAAAACAAAAGGTCAAGAAAAAATCCAAACTAGCAAGCTGACCTTAGACCTGAAACATCCAGCAAAGGAGGCAAAGAAGGGGGAGAGAAAGAACCAGGGGTTAGGGATGTGGGGGAGGGGGATAAAAGAGGTGAGGGATCAGCACAAGGGAAGACAGTGATGGTGCGTAGGTGATGTGGTGGCAGTAGAACTATGGTGACTACAATGATGTAAGAGAAAAAATTAATTAATAAAAAACCCTTATTTTCTGGACCCTCAACTTTGTTCCACTTATCTGGATGTCTAGTTACATGCCATGACTATTCTTGATTGCACTAAGTTCTAAAGTTGGAAGTTGCAAGTCTCCAAATTGGTTCTTCTCTCTTAATTTTTGTATTATTAATAAAGGTTTTTATTTCTTTCCTGAGATTTTCTAGTCAAATATGTGTATTTTTCTTTTTGGCCTCGAGCCAAACTATATTAATTAATTTCAATCTTGTCTATTAATTCAGGATCTCAGGGTTTGTCTTCATGTTTTTCTTTTCTCTTGACTATGGGTTAGGTTTTCTGTTTCTTTGTATATAGTAACTAATTTAAAGCCTAGGTCTGAGTATTGTTAATGTGCTGCTATAGAAATTCGGGTTCTATAACAGTCTTCAATTTTGTTTTCCAATAACTTTAGAAAAAATAAACTGCAACTACTGATAGTGGATTTAGGTGCCAGTAGTCGATGAATGACACAGATATTAGAATAGGATAGTTGCATAAGATTTCCATATAGAGCTATAGAGTATGTGCTAATTACTAAGCTGAAAGATGTCCTTACAATATAATTTAAGCCAGGACCCCATATGGGCAGTGCTATTCATGGAAATGATAGGGAGTGCCTAGCTCTGGGTGTTATTGTCTTTTGCTTTAAGAATGCAAATATTAAGAAGGACAAGTTAGACTTGAAAATGGCTTTGATTAAAATATCCTTTCAGAAAGATGCAAAGCCTTGTGATAACTCGGAGCTGATCAGAAGGCAGGAAAACAAAAATGAAAAAAATATATAAAAGGAGTTGAAACAAAGAGATTTCAATCATTTTGTGAGTAAATATGCAGGCGAGGTCATGAGGCCATGAAGAGCTTCAGGCCGGGCCTTGGCCCACCTGGCAACTCATGTCTCTTAGTAACCATAAGCTGAGTGTGCCTGCTGAAAGCTAAAGAGGCTGGAGATTTGAACTTTGTGTTGGAGTGTGTCTTGCTGAGTTTGACTTTGGTATTTTTGGAGAGACTGTGTGTTAGGTTTGAGAAGAAAATGAACTTTGCTGATTCTAGTACGATGGAGTTTCTTTCTACTACCTGGAGGAGGACAATGAGAAGATAGCATGGAAGAGTTGAAGCACGCCAAAGGAGGATGTCTTCGACCATGTGGAGATGAACTCTGACTGACTGGATGTTGGTGACAGGATCAGGACTCAGAGATTGAGGGTTTTTGGACAATCTGGGGAAAGGACTTTGGACAATGTTGAGAAAGGGTTTGACAATGTTAAAATAATCAGAGTTTTCTACATTTTTTTGCAATAATTAGGAAATCACTTTGTTTACTAATAAATTAGTCTGCACTCCAAGAGTCTTGTTTTGGCGTGGGATTTTGGTGAGAAGCCTGAGGATGGTGGAAAGAACCCAGAGAGTTTGAAAGAGGTAAATTGAGGCAAACAGTGTAAAGTTTAAACTGTAGTTTCTAACGCTTTTTGTTTTTTTAGGTCTGAGAAGGGGGAGAGAGCTGAGAGAAGCTGGTAGCTGATTTGTGCAAACCAACAGTAGGTGGACAGTGTAAACCCTAATTAACTGCTTTGAGTCTGCTTCTTAAGGGGAAACAGGCAGGTGTTCTAAGGTCAAGTTAGAAAGCCTTCCATTTCTTTTTGACCCGGTTTCATATGATTATAATCCCCAACTTCAGTGATCAAATGTTAGTCACCAGCAATTAGGGACAATGTTACATTACAGTACTGCCACCACCACAGATTCAGATAGGTTTGTCATTGGTTTTAGCAGTTAAAGCAGAATGTCAGAGTCCTTGGTGAACTTCACAGGTTTTAATGCTCTCAGAGAACCAGATATACATGCTGAGGCTGCAGGGGCAGGGGAGTTGGGAGGCTGGTAACCCCCTAATCTTCACATTCTTTCTCTTGGTTCCTTCCATCTGCTCAGTTCCCTTTGCATTTTCCTCAAAATCTCCTAGAGTCATGCTGCCCCTTTAGCGACCCCTCCTAGCCCAGGTGAGTTCACTCAGGATGCACACTCCCATAGGGCCAGATAGATATAATCACGAGGAGGGTGCAATACCACAGGTGCTGGTCATGGAGGCTAATGGCAGAACAAATGTGACCAACTCATTTACCCTATGATTATGTGTCTTCAAATTATATGAAGAACACAGTCATGTCTGAAATACTCTGTGAAATATATTTCATCTGAATCTAATCCAAACTATAGTCAGCTAACAGGAAATAGAACAGATAAATTAAGTTAAAACATCAGGCAGAAACAATAAGATCAATCTAAAATAGGCAGCAATCCGTCAGAAAATTGGTGAAGATTCATCAGAAAGCTAATTTTATTAAACTGGAAAAATGCAGTAGGCCTTTCTAATTAGAAGAGAGTGAAAAGATATAACCAAATGCGGAGTAAGCACTTTGGTTCATGATACTAAAAGACCATCTTTAAAAGATATTTTTAAAGCAAAAATAATTGATATCTGAATAAAGGAGAAATATTATATTAGGCTTTTTTTGCTAATTTTTCAAGTATAATAAAGGTCTTTTATTTGTATAGGAAACTGCTTTTGGGGGAAGGAGGAAGATTGCCAAGGAAGCTAGAGGTGAAATGTCCCAATGTCTGTGACCTATTTTCAAGTGACTCCTAAAAAGAGAGATTGGATAGTTATCTAGATACACAGATGTGATTGTGATAACAGGAAATGGCTGTCAACCTACAGGATGGGCAGACAAGAGCTCATTTTCTTATTCTATCAAATTTATTATATATTTAACATTTTTCATAATGAAATATCAAAGGAAAAAAATTCCCGTCAGTATTTGCCCACCCAACAACTCCCACTTTCTGGGCTAAAACCCATTCCATCAGGCACTTGCTTTTCCATTTACTACCAGGATGTTGTCATCTGCTTTTCCTTTGAAAAAACACAAGATATTAGCCCTGTCAATATCTGCCTACCTCTCTTACCTGAGAATTGTTTTTTTAACCAGATAGTCCATCTGGCATAGCAAAAAATCAAAAGGGAGACAAAAGCTTCCATTGTTCCTGAGATCTTGCATCTTGATGGAGAATGAGCTGAGCTTACCACCCATGTCTGGAGATAAACATCCACCTGATTGGCTGCTGCCGTCTTCACTTGATAGCACAAAGCACAAACCTCCGCTGACTCCACAGTGTGTCAGCCTCACTCCAGCTTGGTGCAGTGAAGAGCACTATCAAGGGTATTCTAGCAACCAGTCCCTCTTCCCCTGCCCAGAAAGGTCCTTCCCACCCCACCCCCACCCATTCATCCCTGAAATAAAAGTCGTTGAATAGTTCAGTCAGCTTCATTAGGAGGCTGGTGTCAAGTGTGATTATGATTTCTGCTGTGATTGGATGATGTTCTATCACTTTGTTACTTTTTAGCTCCTAATTGCACCCTATACTTTTGACATCTCTATTGGACTGATGTTAATGTCAAGTTGTCCTGATTCATGTGCTCTATTGAAATCTGGCACTGAGGCGGCTGAAATATGAATCAGTTGAGGACTTTTTGAAGTGCTCTGCCTACAAGCCTTTCTTACTTCTGTAGCACCAAGAAGTAGTTTTACTTTTGAGAAAAGAATAAAGGCTTATGAGTTTCAAATTTTACATGGTGTTAAAAGTGCATCAACTTATGTTCAAATTAGAAAAAGAAAAAACATGGAAAGTAGTATAGTAGTGTATAAGTTTTTAGACAGATTAAAATAATTTTTAAAATTTTTTCATAAAAGCAATGCATGTTTATGGACAGAAAATAAACACACACATGCACACACACTACACCTTGAAAATATAATCATTTTCAAAGAAGGAAGTAAAAATCAATCATAAACAAGTCCCCTCATTTGTTATCAATCTGTTTTCTATGCATATAAATATCTCATTTGTCATTTTTATAATGAAAATGTGGTGATAAAACCGGCATTTGTCTTACAACCTGCTTTATGTATATCATATGCCGATGATTCCTCTCCATGCCAGCAAATAAAGTTTATGATTTCTATAGTTTTGTCATGTTCCATCCTTTAGTAATTAAGTTAAAATAACTCTGTACTTAAAAATCTTTCTATTGTTGGAAAATTTGACTTACGGCTATTACATGTCTGAAAATACACAATTCCCATCTAAACCAGTGCCTCCAAAAGTCAGATTGCTACTCCTGCCAGCCTTTGCTTTACAAGGAAAATCCTATGGCAAGTAAGTCCTTTCATAAGTAAATTGGGGGAAGAATGAATAACAAAGCAGATAAGACTTTGCCCTTCATGGAAATCTTGGGGTTCCTCACAGGATAGTCATTCTTGGAATCCACAAGAGAGGGGAGGGATCTTCTTTCCCAGCCTCCTTCCCTCACCAAGTGTCATGAGCATCTGTGTTCCCTGGAATACAGGTTAACAAGCAGTGTCCTGATCTCACACAATCCCTGTCTTTCACCCATTCCTACTATAGTTTTCTGATACTCAGTTAAGGCTAAGAATGTTCCCCAGTAGATTGAGTATTTTTATAATTATTGATGTGAAAGAGCAAAGTCTGCTTTAGGTAAAGAAGCTCATTATGTGTCAGGTGTTGTGTAAAGTGGTTGAGGTAAAATTACCCAGAGAACCAAATCCACTGGTTCCTTTCACATGGAGTCCAATGAATAATTAATCATTGTAGTTGACATTTAGTGAGTGTCCAAGGTGTGACCCATCAGAAAGCTGTAGTCTCTAGGCACAAGACTCTTAGTCAATCAGATATAATCTAAGCCTGTTTTGACTGTTAAAAAGGAAATGCCCACTCCTTGCTTGGAATGATAGTGCTGCTGGCAGCCATTTTAGCCCCAACTCAAAGTCTGAGGATAAATGAAATGGATAAGTGCTGACCCAAAAGACAGAGGACAGATCCTCATATGATGAATGTTGTTGCTCTTGATTCACCTGGATAGGGTTCCATGAAGCAATTGTCTTGAATTTTTTGTGCTTTCATCCAAAAGAGTCCTTGCAAATATGGCATTCTCTTTCTTCTCTTGTAGAAAATTACTCAGAATATATCAGAACTTTAGTTGGCTGAGGGTAAATATAATTTGGTATAGAATGAAATCCTCTTTGGATGATTTAGAAAAACGTAACATAAATTCCAAAGTTGCTTTTATAACTACATCTTTGATCTCAGATTGTTTTCTTTATGATTTGATCTATTTTTCCTAAAAGGGAAAGCACAATGAATTATGACTAACTGGTGTTATTATTTAGGCTTGGTTTTAATTAATAAAGGAGTTACTGTATAGAATCATCTCAGTCAACGACTGAATAGCTTAGATAACTAGCTCAAACAATACTTACTAACTTGATTCTATAAAACTGAGGGAATTATTTATACATGATCTCATACAACCTATGTTACACTGAAGATCTAAGGAGAAACCACTTGAAAAATGGATTAGACCAGAAAGGTTGGATGAGGAAGAGGAGGACCAGGAGGAGGGGGAGAGAGAGGAGGAGGGGGGAGAAGGAAGAAGAAAAGGGGAGGAGGGGAAGACAAGGGAAGGAGGCAGAGGAGGAAGTGGAGGAGGAAGGGAAGAGGGGAGGAGGGGAGGGGAAGTTTGATACTGAGCCCCCCTACATTCTGGATTAAACTGGTTCCCTTCAAATCTGACCTTAATAACATTTTATTGGTTATTTATTCTGCTCATCTTATCCTGCAAAGACTTTTCTGAGTGAGAATCCTTTCCTTACTCAGAAGATTGGCATCTGCCACATTTCCAGCTCAGTAATTGATGATATTTTTAATCTTTCTTACTGAGTGAACCTTTCTAACTCTTCCTGCTGAAAAAACTTAGATGCTCAAGCTGTTTCTCCTTGAAGCTCAATCTTGGAATGTCCAGCAACAGTCTATCATTTATTCATGTAGGCTTTGACCAGACTTTTGGAGGACGGTTGGTCTAGACAATTTAAAATCATAAAATATAAAAAGGTCAATTGTAGTATTTGCCAATTCAAATAAATTAGCCCTGAAAATTTGAATATTATTTACTAAAAGGCCCATTATAGAGATATAGTTATTTTATATAAGCTTGTTTTTACTAGCTGTAAAGGTCAGATTATGGCATCTTTCTAGAGATGACCTGCAAATTTGAGTGCCTGCCTGACAACGACCCCCTCTCCCGGGACATGCAAGAAGTCTCAAAATGACAAGTGCCTCTCCAATGAACTCCATTTTGGTGATGGAATTTGTCCTCCAGGATGGCAACTTGAACTCAAATAAATAAAAATTTTCCCTTTTCATGCCTATTATATTTTTCTTTTTCCTCTGCTGACTCATGAGGGAAGCATACTAAATGTCCTTGTAAGGAATGATGATCTCTGAGACTTCAAGATCTCAGGCCATCCTTATTTGATTTCCCAGAATCGACAGAAACATTCTTTAATCTTTTAGTCCCATTCACAAAATTTCAGAAAAAAAAATGGTGCAGGGTTTTAGCCTGCAATTGACAGTCTTCACAACTTTATATATTTTGTGTTCAATGACTCTGTGAGACATGCCTCCCCCCCATTGGCAGTGATTGCCCAGTGAATTCTCCGAAGATTGTGAAAAGAAAAATTGGTTTCTTCTTTTTTTTTTCTGTGCAATTCAGTATGTTTTATTTTATTGTTTTTTTTTAAATTTTTAATTTGGTAATCATTGTACAATATTGGTCTTGTTTACATGGTTGTATGTAATGGACTAGTCCTTCAAGAAATAATTTCTCAAACTATACAAGATGTCAGTTCTTGGTTGGAATAAGAGTCAAAGGGAAAAATCACACTTAAAAGATAGCAACCAAAGTTTTAACTTAGACTAGAAACATGGCAGCTTAGTAAATGGGATATAGAAATACAGAAGGGAATGCTTAGATGCATAAGAAACTATTATCTGATTCTCCTTTGGAAATTTGGAAATTTGAGAGCATGTGAATCGAGTTAGTAAGAAGCTGTGGCTTCATTATCCCATTAAAGTCATATCTGAGTTGGATCTGGGATGATTTCCAAAGTTTCTGGAAACACAGTCCTCATCCCTGGGAAGCTAACTTTTCTAACATTATTGTCTTTACTTGCATTTTATTTATGTAAGACTTGTGTCTCACAGAAGTAAATTGAAATTCTTTTGCTAAAAAGAACATAAATATGGACATTCGGCATTATTTCTGTGTTTAAAGCACATATAAAAGTAATATTGAATGTTTTCACTTTGATTTTCTCATCAGCAAAGTCCAAGGCACTATGAGCTCACATCAACAGGCAGAGGGAGATGAACTGATAGCACTGACCCAAGCAGTGACAAATCTGAAGGAATACTAATCAGTCCCATCAATCCCTGGGAACCCAAAATTAAATTAAGCAGAATTAATAAAGGCCTCCTTGGATTGGCTCATCTAAGTGGGATGGTTGATTCAGAATTCATCAAAAGTCTGTTCTACATGCAAGCCATCAGTCCATTGTCCGTATCTGTCCTCAGACCGCTTAAGAGATGTAAGAGGCAGGGGGATCAGGGTGCACACGTGGAGTACACGCTTGGGCGAGCACCTGGAAGAAACTGTCTTCTCACTTCAGAAGGGAAACACACAGGTGCTTGTCATGCTTCATGAGTCATTGCATATCGAACGGCAAGGGATGCTGGTGTGGGGGTTCTGTTGGAATCATCACAGCCTATGCTTGATTGGATCTAAGTCAACGAACCTGCTCCGTCACTGGCTTTACTTGACCCTGGACAGATGACTGACAGTGCATGGGGAGGGTGTGGACAGCGTTGCGCTTCCCCAAGTAAATGGCACTGCAGGAAGCTTCTCTTAAAGTCTGATATAGACCCCGTCCTTCCTAAGCCTGAACACATCTTCCTTGTTTCTGTGTGAGCATCTCTGGAACATGGTTGGGAAGAACCAGAATCTTCCAGAAAAAGCACTGAACATATAAACTTTTCAACTTAGGCAAGACACTTAATTGGATTTAAATTTCAGGGGTTTTGTGGGCAGTGTTAAGAGTCTCATTTCTCGAGGTTTTGTACAAATGCATTGTCATTCCCTTGAAACCCCTTTGTCAACTGGGAAATTGTTGATGAAGTTTTGGAATCATTAAAGATGTAACTTGCTTATCACTCCTGGTGGTGGTTACATGATGTTGCATAGTTCAAATATAAAAATAAATTCTGAGAATTAACTAATGCAGTGCTAATATTGGATTTAAATTTCATTTTCAAGAAGCCAAATGCTTGAAATACACCATTGAATGATGTGTTATAGAAGTCAATGGACTAGCACATGGGTAAAGGATGAGTTACAGAGCCAGAATTTATTCCTACATCTTAATGAGACAATTGAAAATCCTGGAAGGCCAGAGTGTCCCAACTAAGCACACTGTTTTGGAAAAATGTATGAGTTCAATCCTTATAATTTTATAAAAAAATAATTATTTAACTTTGTCATAGTTGAAAAACTCATATTTATGGGCTCTACCTTTGGCATTTAACCTGTTTCCTTTTTCCTCCCCATGTGAAGGATGATATTTAGTGGTTTTTAAGAGGTTCCCCTGGTTGAAATCATCTGTACAATACTTGCTTAATGAGCTGATTAACAACTGTTACTGAGAATTAATGAATCAAATCACAGTGGTAATCACCATATTGCAAATCACTGTGTTGTATTAGGTTATGATGGAGCCATACATTTTCTAGTGACAACTCTTTTGTATAATGAAGGTATCTGAACAGATTGCATCCCAGGACTCATTGAAGGAACTCCAATAATGTTTGGGATAGAAGGTAGTCTTTTGGAATTCCCTAAATGATAAGCAGCAGAAGACTCTATTAGTAGAATATTACTCCATGAAGCACAGAAAGCTTTTTGATTTTAAATAATTAGTCAAAGTACTTTTAAAACCTATTTGAGTTTTATATACTTATCATCATTCAAACACATAGAAATCTCGCCATCTGATTAGGCATCTGCTTTAACACAATTTGCAATGGAATGGCAAATAAAATAAAAATGGCTACTGCAGGGGGATTTAGTTTTGAGGATTGGCAGTATTGTCAGATAGTTTTTCAGTTTAAAATATTCAATAAAATCATACTCTGCATTTAATGCAGTTCTTAAAATCTCTTAGTCTTGAATTTTCAATTCCACTACAAAATGTTTTAATCGTGAATATTATGCCAATAATGCAATTGTAAAAATATTGAAGACATAGCTATGACTTATATAAGTAGCAAATAACTTGTCATTTGCTAACATTGAACATTGAGGTCCATTATCAAGCATTTTTGTATAGTTTTTTTAATACTTAGTTAAAAACCAGGATTGCTCAATTAGCCTTCCTTAAGTTATATAGCCTCATAGTTCAGTCATTTAAGAAACTAATTCAAATGGGTTATTGCTACTACATTGGGAAAAACAACTGATTGAATTAAAATCATTCCTTGAAGTATCAAGTTAGCTATTTCAGGTACACAGACAATTACACTAAGAAAACATATCAAATTGAGAATATTAAAAAAGAAAACTCAACATTTATAATTTATTCTAAATAAAATATAAAGTCATATAATAAAAATTATACAAAAGATTAACTTGGATTTTCTGGGAAAGACCTATATACAAAATAAATTTTCTAGTTGAAGTACAACTCATTTCTGTTGACCAAATGTTCTGTATATATGTTCTTTTTAGATGTACTTTTTAGAGTAGATGTTACTTCTAAGAATATCTCTATATTGCTCAATATAATTTATCATGAAAGTTTTTCAGGTTTTTTCATTTCAACTTTACCCGAAAACAAACCACTTGTCAATAAGATTTACCTACTCACTGCATTCTGAACACAAAATAGAAATCTTTTTTAAAGAGTAGATGAGAGTCAGTTTGGGGTCACATTACCTGGAATCAAATATCAGCTCCACCATGCACAAGTTGTGTGATTTCTCCATGTCTCAGTTTCCTCACCTATAAACACTAAGCAGCTATCTCATTAGACTTTCTGTGATGAAATAAGTCAATACAGATTTATGACTTAAGCACACATATTGAGTGACCATTAGTTGTAACAAAAGAAACTAGAAGCTAGTCAATGGCAATTAGATGCCTATTTCGTTATTTTTATTTCTCACCAGAAACCGCAAATCTAAAAAGCATCCATTTTGCAGCTGTAGAGACTGAGTATAATTTTTTGAAATACTTTTTTGAAAGTTAAAGGTATAATTCCTCAGGAGGAAATAAGATGGGTTCATGTAAAATATGCAATTAAAAGCACAGAAATTAGAAGAAGAGAGGAAAAAAGAAAGAACTCACCATTGAAAAGTTATGGGCATGATGGATAGTAACCCAGTATCTATCATTGAAAGCTTCCATTGTTGATATCAACAACCCCTTCCAATATGCTTGACTTAAATACAAAGGGAGAGGTTAGAGTAGATTAAAAAAATACAAAACTAACTAGATCCAACCTTGCGTTATTTGCAAAAACAGTTTCTCAAGTCTTCTTTGCTAAGTAACACATCAACATCACTGAGATGCACTGGTCATCTTGTAGAATGTCCCTTCATTTGGATCCATCTGAAGTTTAGCTTCTAAGGTTGAGATTGTGGTTAATGACACAATCCTTAACACCAATGCTCTTTCTCGTTGTCATCTACCCGCTCTTGGCACAGAGCTTGACTATAGCAAGTACTCCATGAACAACTGTAGTTTCCTCTATTTCAGGGCTAATATTTTCCTCAGTGGAGACAAGGCCACTGTGTCATTCAGAACCAAAGAGCCTGGAGATGTCAATGGAAAGATAGACAATTCTTTTTTTTTTTTTTTTTTTTTTTGAGATTAAGTCTCTCTATTTTTTGCCTGTGGAACTGCAGACTCACATTGCCCGGGGTACCACAGACTCAAGCCATCCCGAGCCTCAGCTTCTCAGGTAGTTGGGATTACAGGTGCATACGACCATGCCCAGCTATTTTTTTGGAACTAGGTCTCGCTACATTGCCTCCGGTGGAACTCGAACCAGGATTCCTGACCCTGACCAAGGCTTCCTAGGCTGCCACTTCCAGGCATGTGCCACCATGCCCTGTCAAGACAGACAATTCTGATGAAATAGGAAATAATATTTCATGACCCACATAGGAAGATTCGGTCAGGACACACACGCACATAGACACACGCACATTCTCAATGAATTAGCACTCAACTTGCATTTATAAGTTTTTAAGATGGTGATTGTTTCAAGAACTGGACCAAGCCTCCCTCCTTGCAACTCGTTCCCAAAATGCCACCGTGGAATAGAGCTCAACCCATGAAAACCCACCTCAATGTCACACCAGCGTGTGTTCTGGAGTCCTCCCAAAGCAGCACAGTGTTCCCAGCTGCGGGTCAGGCCTTACCTCCCGCTGGGTGAGGAGAACAGGCGGGCTCAGCCTCCCAGGTGATATCTGTTCGCTGACCAGTCGTTGTCCTGATAATGAGATTCCGACTCGGTGGGTCTCAGAGATGGACTGGGATGTGCATTTTAGCAAGTGTTTTCGACAAACCTGTGGCAGCTGGAGAAACGCTGTAGTGGGTACAGGCTGCGGGCAGAGAACCCTTGCCTGTGCAGGCTACGTTTGCATCCTTTGCCAGGGCCCCCAAGGAAGGGAGGGCTTCTTGGGGTGCAACACCTGTGCCACGCCTCTGCCTCTGTGCCCTTTTCCTGCCGTAATCACCAGCCCCTGCAGGCCAGCGTTGGCCAGCTCAGAAGTGGAGCTGCCACGCGTTCTCATCTGCAGATATCCCCAAGTCGTTCACCACAGCCCCCTGCCATCTTCCTCAAGCAGGGCAAAGGCTGCCTTGTCGGTATCTCAGCAGACTTCCTTCCGGAGCCTCCGCGAGTCTGGGGGTAGGTGGGGCAGGACATGATATAAGGTTGTGCCTGACCCTGGCAGCCTCTGTCACTCGGCATTAGTGTGCTTGTGGAGATTGGGACCACATTTTTTCACCTATAGTTTGAAACATCACTCATGGGCTTCAGTGTATTTCTCCCCTGCTCTTCCAATTCTACTGAACCCCCTTTTTATAGGCTGATCTCCAGGCTGCGCCAGCATTCCCTCCCTGGTGCGAGAGGGGCGTTTGATGGCAGTGGTGAACATTGGAGTACAGCTTCAATATAAACCAGGCCAGGTCTGCACTGACCATTGTAAAGCTAGAGAGAAGAAGGGATGAGAAGGTCTGACCCCAAAGATCAGTACATGAGAAAACACGCGATGGGCTACAAGGCACCGAGTCACAAGGACTCTGATTGGGAACAGAGCAGGAAGCATAGTCGCTCAAGGACACACAAGGGCAGATGGAGACGGAGGCATACTGGTCCCCCAGAGGGAGGCAACAGAACAGATAGGCAATGCTGGCACCCAGCAATCATCCCCGGGAGGTCTCGCTTTCCACAAAACTCTCATGCGAATCCTGCAGCAAGAACCAAGAGCCACAAGTGACTGGGCGTGACCACAGTGCCTAGCCAGAGGGCTGAGAGAGACTGAATCGGTGTGGGAGGGGCCTCAGGTCATCAGGCAATGTCAGAAACCATTCCCTATATAGGAGGGAATAGCATTCGCCACCCCCTGGCTTCTCATTCTAGGAGATGACTTCCTACACTGTGATTTCAAAAAATAATAAATACCAATAAAAGCTCATTTAGGATCCACTGCCCCTCTCGTAGCAAGTTATAAATTATAGTGTTCCCAAATGCAGCCAGTTTAGTTCCCAGTGGGTCTGGTGCTTTGTGTGTGTATTTATCCAATTGTCTGATTCCCTTAAGTTTGTAACTATAGGGTCTCGTTCTGGGTTTTAAAAATGAATAGCTCCAACAGGGCAAAGCAACAATCAATGCTTTAAAACCCAGATTTGCCCTGCTTGGAGTCCTATCAGGATGGCTACATGATTTTCCAAAACAGACCTGACCCAGAGACAAGAGGACTGATTGGGTGACTGTGGGAACGGGAACTGGGATTTTCTCTTTGCTTCATGTAGAGCAAAGAACAGCTGCTCCGAGGAACCCTGATCACCTGGGTCTTTTTCATAGGGGAGATGACTCTGGTCATCTCAGATGATGTGTCGAGAAGGACCATGGACCTGGAGACAAAATAGATAGAGTTCATCTAACCTTGTATTTATTTCTCTGCTGTAATAGGAGGAAGTTACCCTACCAAGGTGAGGAATAGTGTTCCCTACTTAGGCATTCCGATGGCTTACAGACCTCAAAACCTGCTTTTTACTTTATTTTAATATTTTGAAGCTACTAAAAGCATCACAGATCTCATCTTTCTCTTCGTATCTGCCTCAGCCTGTGCTAGGAAGCTTCACTATGAGTTTCTGAAAGACGAGACCCTACAAACTCTGTGACCATGGCCCCAGCTTGACACTGATAATAAATACCCCTGCGCCTCCACATTCCTAAATGTGCTATGTCCTCTCATGGGTGAATTTCAAGCTACTGATAAAGATGCCATCCAGCTCTCCGAAACAGCATGTCAAGAAGGTCTGGAAATCTGAGCTGCAATAAAACAAGGATATTTTTATCATCGTCTGGCCCCTCCAAATAACTGGCTTGAGGGGTCTCTGTCCTACTTATGCAAATTCTTGTAAACCTATAATTACTTCAAAATAGGAGATGAAACAATCCAAATATAAAAAAATACATGACCCACGAGGAAAGTTCTTCAAACAGCTCATGTCCAGTTGTGACTTGCTGGATAGAGCAGAGGGTACCTGTCAGAAAGGCCTTGTCCCCAAGATAGGACTCAGGGCTCCAGGCTCACATGCATGTCTTACTGCTGCAGCTGTTTCCAGGGTTAACTCTATGTCAAAATATTTTTTAAAAAGACTAGAATTGCACATTATTCCTCATAACAGTCCACTGTGGCTAGTTTCTCTACTATACAATTCACTTTGATAAGTGCTTGGCAGGTAAAATGATAATTGGACTGTAGATTCACCAGGGATGCGTCTGTTCTATTGTCCTTCATCAAGACCATGCTAATTTCTGTGCAGTGGGTATATTGTGAAACACTGAGTGTGAATTGAGAGGGTTCCTTTTAGATGCAAGTGATTTTCTATGAAGAGGAAATGCAGACAGGTGGGGAATGTTGGTGGGAAAACAGGAGAAGAGGGAAAGAGAGAAGGAAAAGAGAGAAAGGGACAATTGGGAGATAAGGTGGTTTGAGGCAGTTGCTTAGTAGAGGTGGCACTGAGCAGGGAAGTGAAT
This sequence comes from Uropsilus gracilis, assembly GCA_004024945.1. NCBI lineage: Eukaryota > Metazoa > Chordata > Mammalia > Eulipotyphla > Talpidae > Uropsilus > Uropsilus gracilis. The sequence goes on from PVHY01010435.1 coordinate 51,494, forward strand.
GAGATAAAGGACATCCTAAGTCCTGGAGAAGAGAAGAACATAAGAGTCAGTGTTTGGAGCACAACAGACTAGAAGGCAGTGGAAGAGGGAGCCTGGAAGGGCATGGTTTATTCTAGTGTATCAAGACATGGGGTCAGAGGTGTCTGCTTTTGTATCATAGACCCTAGTTGGAAAATGACCTCCAGGATACTAGGTCCTAATTCCTAGAACCAATCAATATGAGCTTCTTTTTTTTATTATAATGAAAGAAACTATCTTTATTTTTATCTATCTATCTATCTATCTATCTATCTATCTATCTATCTATCTATCTATCTATCTATCTATCTATCTATCTATCTATCTATCTATCTATCTATCTATCTATCTATCTATCTATCTATCTATCTATCTATCT